>JAHWFP010193523.1:0-21078 GCA_023313725.1 Lithobius niger
TTAACAAGTGACAATTCATCATATAACCCCCTTTTTTACGGCACAGTTGACGTGTTTGTTTGTAACAATTTTACTTCGGCTGGTTTTTTTTTTTATGTTATGATTGGGATTTTTATGCTGTTCAATTACATATACTCAAGATTCATTCTAATTCGTTTCCATTTTCTTTTATTTTATAATTTCAGTCGTCTTAATGTTGGATTTGAGGATGGACCTGTCTTATCCCAAGCATGCACGTCGCGTTGCCCCAGATGATTTTGGAACAAAAAAAAAAGGCGTCCGAATTGTTGATTATGATTAAGACGATTGCTATGTTACCTCTTTATACCCTTCTGACGTCACCAACATCCATGTCGCTCAAAACTTACCGTTTTGTAACATTAAACTCTTCGTCTGCTGACACTGCTATTGTCGAAAAAGAATGGCTTAATAAAGAATACTGTAGAACCATTTTCGTTTGTGTCTATTTCTCCTAAGCTTGCAACCAAACCTCTAGCTTAAGTTACTTGTTTCGACAAACCCAAATAATTCCTGTTGTCAACTTCCCATATATACAGAATTTCTCTCACAGAAAAAGTTAACAGAACCACAGCTGCACTATTCACTGTAAACTTTTATTAAACTACTAGCTGGATCCGTGCATGTTGCTCGATGATTGAATTTGCTGTACGTCGCTTCTCCCGGTTTTAAGGTATCTATGTATGTAATCTTTTGGCTCTACCATGGAATATTTCTTCAATTACTCGTGTTTGAAGATAACCGTGATACCTCCTGGTAAAAAAAAAATTAAAGAAAAGGGTAATGTGGTAAGTTTGCTGGTTAATAGTATTAACTTTGGCGGTTTTTTCCTGGTTGAGTGATATCACTACTTTCAAATGCCTACTCTTTTGGGAAATGTCCCTCTCACCCCTCTCTCCAGTTCTCATCTCGGGAAAGTCAGAACATTCCCACGGAAAAGTTACAACGAAGTTTGATTGAAGTCAAAAAAAAAACTCAAATCACTGAGAAAGCCAGCATTTAGTAAGCAAGTTGAGTCCGCTTAGCAACGAAAGTCAAAACGTTGACAATGCCACATTCCACAACAAAATCAGCCACATTGTCTTTATAATTGTTTCAGTTGTAATTGTTGTTCATTTACCGAGTATCAACGGTCACGCACGCAATGATTGTTGCTGCTTACTTTGAAACAATTCAGCTCAGCTCTGAAAGCCTGCTCTGAATTGGAAAAAATAAGCTCTTTTATCATTAATAGCTGCCATTTTCGAGGCGGCCTCGAAATTAAGAATGTAGCTTTGTTGGTGTAAAACTATACGGGTTTTGCTGAAACACGGGGTCTTTAATTTTACCCATCAAGTTTGAACCGTTTTAGACTAAAGTTGAAATAGAGAACACGTGCACCAAGAATTGTTATTCACCGTAGCAATGACATCACACGTGCACGAAAAATATCTTTTAACTGTAACGATAAAATTTAATTGCTCCTGCTGATCCTTGAGCACTTGTATTAATATAGTAGATATATTATCAGTCATACATTTTTTGTAGTGTAGATGTTGCCGTGCAATACAGTTCTCAGGCTCGATAAACGATATAATACAAAACCATCACTCAATTCATCCTGCTAAATCGTCTGTATAAATTAATTTATGCCATGATTTACAACTTTTACCTTTCTCTAATTTTTTTACATACTACAAACGAAACAAAACGAAAAACAGATGCAATACAAAACACTATACCAGTACATAATAATGAATAATAACACACAATAACGAATATTATGACAGCAGTATATGAGTACCCAGCTTATTTTCAAATATGTTCGTGACAGGTGGCATTCACAACATTAGGTAAGCCAGTTCTGGTATTTTACGTCTGACATTGCTAGCGTGGTTGCTGACAAAAAACCATTTGCAGGTAAGGTTACTAAACTGGACTATCGACCTCTTTTAAAGTGCGCTAGTTCAGTTGGTTCCCTTACCTTCTGCAGGATTTAGGCCACTTTGAAGCCATCCATCGTCTTTTACTAAATCGCTATTTGGTTTGCAGCAATTGGCTCATCTATGGCTCAATCAATCTTTGGGTCTGGCCTCGCTGGTACACTGTTTAATGACTGATCTATTCTTAACTTTTAAAATTCTCTTCTACTTTCTTGTGGTGGATTTACCTTTCTTTGACGCAAGTCCAGTTACATTGACGAGAGGTCATTGCGATTACAGTTAGACGGCGTTGCCTGCCAGTTATTAGTACGGCTGACAGGCAGCACTTGTTAAAGTTGGTTTGCGCTTGCGAATTTTCAGAAAATGGACAGGTGGCGGGGGGGGGGGGGGGGGCAGGGAACTATCAAAATGCTACAATGCTGCAACATGTAACAATGGTGCACTAAAGAGGTGAGGCGCACAAGATCGGATTAGATCTCACTTTATTTCATACGTAAGCGTGCAGACCTTATATGTCATTCGCTCAATTCTAAATCTTACTACTACTTAAATCCAACATCCATATCCATAATTCCATCACACCCAAGTTCGCCAAAGATGTCCCCCCCCCCCCCCACCACAACGTCTACTGCCTACAACTGATTGATTATATATCACACGAACAAGATGCAACGATGCTTGGGAACAGGGTAAGTAACATTGTTGTTGTATCTGGTTTAGTTAACATTGTCGGCGTTCCAGCTCTTAAATAAATATGAGGATGTTGAAGCTGGTTTTTGACGTGATGTGACGTGATGTGAGGTGACGTGTGGTAGAGTGGAGTGATGCGTCCAGTTTAGAGACTATTGGTCAGCAGGGGTGACTTTGGTGTATGGTGGTTTTTACTTCGTCTGTTGTTATATTGGCTTGTTGTATTGTTTTTTTTAAATTTTGTAACGGAGCGCATGACCGTGGGTCGCAGCTCGTATCCAATTCAATTTTCTTCAACAAGTCTGTCAGTTCGTTGTTGAGAACCAACGTGAAACGGTCATGGTTTTCACATAAATCGTTCAGTTGGTAGTTGGGCGCTGGCTTCGGGCCCTATTGGTCCCTGTTTGGCAGTAAGTCGATAAATCTGTTGAATCGTTGTACATACTGGCACTGTTGAGTTGGTTCTACATTTTGTGTCAGTGTTGAGTTTGTCATAGTGTTTCTTGTATTTTGTTTGTGTTAGGGCTCATGGCTTCGGGCCACTAGGCTCTTACAGTAATAAAACCGTTGAACCGTTCCAGTTTTAAACCTAAGGGCACCAAGTTCATAATTTTGAGGCCTTGCGGACTCAAAATTGGACGGCCGACATGACCTGAATTGGTTTGTTTAGTTCTTCAATGCGGGCTTCTGGAACCCAGTTGAATTGTTTCCGCGAGTGTTTGCCAGATAACGTATCTTCCTGCAATAATGCAGAATCAACTATCCATCGAGATGACACATGCTAAATCTAGACACACACTAGTGTGTTGCCATAAAAAAAGTCGTGGGACAAAGATTAAGCGGACCACGAAAATAAATATTCATTTCTATTGTTTCGTTATTTTGGTGGACAGTGGACATACCGCACACATGATAGACCAGATCGTAGCACAGTCAAAAGGAAGTGAAAAAAGCCAACAAATTAACTGAACAAAAAATTCTAACGCTTAGAAAAAAAACATCAGAGCACGTATCCTCATACTCACAGCTGTGAAGGTACGTACATAAATAAAAACGAGTTTACTGGAACGCAACGAACTATAATCTGAACTCCAATTCCAAGGAACAATGGATTGTGATATGCCAGCCTCCATGCACACGCGTACATGTACATAAATAACCAAACCAAAAAAAAGGTATATTTCGCACACAAAAATACACATACAAAATATAACATATACACGCACATGAAACAACAAAAACCTAAATCCACAAACATACACAACAGACGCCATAAACAGCAAAACACTATATAAAATTGGAAAAGAAAATACATAAACAAAATGAACGCGTAATTTACTCACACAAACTAGAACTAACACAGAAACCTTCAAACACAAACCTTCCAGGAGTCTGCTTGTTTCACAAATTATAAATGCACACAAAATACACATATAGCCACTTATACGAAACAGACTTAAAGAACAACTAAACCCTATTACTTTAAATATCAGTATCGTATGGTAAAGTACTTGAAAAACGTATGAGGAGTACGGGATTCGCGTACGCATTACAATATTTGCGTAATAATTTTGTAAAGTTGGTGGTTCTAGCAGACGCTCTTGTAGCGCTGCTGATCTTCGAAGCGAAGTCTCGTTTGCGTGCGTGACGACACTGTTTGTGAGGCGCCAAGCGCATGCGCTTAACAAAGGAAGTCACCCTGGTTGCTGTAAGATAGTACATTATTATTTTTCTAACTCTATGGTTGCTACGCGGAAGATTAGATCTAGGACGCTATTGGTAAAATGCGTTACCGGAAAAACAGATTCACGATTTAAGGCGCAGCCAAATGTGATACTTACGCTTTGAGATTATGGGATGGCGGCTGCCATAATGATTGTCGTGGAATGCAAAATGTTGTGGAAACACAAGTCTGACGAGTAGGGTAAAACATGCATACAGTTACATTGTGATACTCTTTGCAAAATTTATCCCAGCACAGGCAAAGGTTTGAACAAATTTTCCAATAGCTGTTCGATTTTATAAATTGTTGTTTGCATCATTGTTTAAGAAATACAGCGTTTTCACATTTGTAGCAATCTACTCAGTACATGCATGCATTGCCTTCGTCGCACAATTAGGAGAGAAATGGTGAATATTATGGGATGTGTAGCTCACGAATCTCATTCAGGCGAGAGCAGAGGCGAGAACGGAGTACAACAGGCGCCGCCATACTTTTATCTATTTTTTAAATTGCTGTTTTAATCTGAAATTGCTGTCATGGTCTTTATAGGGGGTTACAATAATTTTATAAATAATATAATTTGTAAGTTTGGCCTCTCGCCAATCCTAAACGCAGTTTAACATTTATCGTCCTAGATCTCATTCAAACGAGAACCGGAAGTTGGCTGGTGGTATGTTGGCGTTACCGACGTCGGTCAAACACCTGCAGGAATGCTGCTTGCGAAGGTTTGAAATGCATTGTTTTTAGCACAGTTGCGACCCGCTCATTATATGTTCTGTTTACTATGGTATATTTAGACGCGCTCAAATACAAGGATTCGGTCCAAACTAAAATCAGTGTTTTTTTTTTAACTCACGTTTACGTGTACGCAAATCAAATTTCTGTCAATTGGACTTGTGTTTTGCATCTAAAGTTGGTTTGAAAGGAACGTCGTTTTGCATGCTGATAGTTAAGTCTTCACTAAGATGGTGCAAACGGGTCTGGAGGATAACTGCGGCTTTAGCCTGCAGGCATTTTTAGGAAGCTATCACCATCCCATTCTGCACCAACTGTGCCTGTGCCACTTCCTTATCCTTTCTTAGACATCAGTACTGTTGCGTGTTTGTAAACAGTAAGTGCAGTAAACACATCATTGTAACTTTCGCAAAAGTTATTAGTTCAACTTTCACCTTTTGCAAGAGGGTTAGCCTGCATTTTAGGAAATCACTCACTTTTATGACTTTGGGTTGGTTTCGGCTCACAACCAACCATGGTTGCGAGACGAACAAACTGAATTTCCCTTGATGCAATTACAACACTGTAATAGAGGTGAATCCGCCAGCTGTCGTCTTTTAATTCATTCACTTTTGTTTGCACTGTCGTTTTTACTGTGCATTCGTCGCTAATACAGAAGCTTACATTTTTCCTTGTTGGAAGTTATTAAAACGCACCGTGTGAGATGATATGCAGCTTAATGGCAGGTTGCCACAGCATCTAACGCTATCTAGTTCTCTTTAGCACATTAGAGTAATATACTCACTTCGTTACTAGCACTTGCTCTCAGCAAGCAAAGGAATTCACAAAGAAATAAAGAAGGGTTAAAGGGTTTTACGAGCGTTAACCACTCCTGGTCATCTGCCCGAAGCCCTAAGGCCCTATGTCTGCAACAGCCAGATTCCCAGGCAAAGAAATAGTTTTTAACACAACAAACAAGCCAAGTGGCTCCTTAATTATTGCGTACAAATTTGGTACGTCCTCGTGCACCCGGAAACCATCTGCAAAGTAGATGGTGCCACGGTATTTTCTTTATATTCTATCGTGGCGCCATCAAGTGGCAGTAATATCGTTAATCTTTACAGCTTGTTTCCGGGTGCACGTGGACGTACAGAATTTTTACGCAATAATTAAGGAAGAAAAAAAATACTTTTTTTAAAATTTCAAATCGTAATAGTGTGGAAAAGTTGGTCTTCGACCTCCTAATCATTATCCCAAACGGAAAAATTTCTAAAATAATTTTTTGAGGTGCCCACCTGGGCCTAAAGTTTAACATTAAAAGTCAATGGGGGAAATAGCTAATTCTGTAAATGTGATTTTAGACTAGTTTAAAATATTTTTTTTTTACATTATCTCATTTTTTACTCTCAGAGACCACCAAATTGAAGCCAATAGAAAAACATTTTTTTTTCTTTTAGAAAGCAATGCGAATATTCGGCCACCAAAATACGGCAAAAAAGGCATTTTTGTCGATTTTAGGCCTAGAATTAAAACGAAGTTTCGGGACAAAATATTTTTTTTATATTTAATTCTGGCTTCTTTTAATCGTCTCTGAGAGTACCAACTTACAAATGTAAAAAAAAAAATGTATTTTTAATTAGTCAAAAATAATATTTTCAGAATTAGCGATTTTCTCCATTGACTTTTAATGTTAAACTTTAGGCTCAGGTGGGCACCTCAAGAAATTATTTTAGAAATTTTTCCTTTTGGGATAGTGATTAGGAGGTCGAAGACCAACTTTTCCACACTATTACCATTTGAAATTTAAAAAAAGAAATTTTTTGATCCACCCTAATGCGGCTTGTTTATTGTATTAACAGAAATTTCTTTGTGATTCCTTTGTTTGCTGCAAGCAAGCGCTAGACAGAAGTCGATGGTGCCAGATACTGCCGACTTTCATTTGGTGCCAACCCGCCTTTAAATAGTTTTCCATTTGGACTTTCGACGAGCGTCAAATGCACGAGACCCGGGGAAGAGGGTAACGATGATTGGTAAGTAAGGCTGGACAAGCTTCATATTTACAGAGTGACCTTTAGTTATATTTTGCCTAGTGCGCTATCGTCTGGTAACTGGTGATTGGTGAGCTTATCACAGGAGGTGAGCTTCAGATGGTGAAGCTTCAGACTGAATACTGACAACACACGTGGAAATAGGTTACAACAAGGAAGCGTCACCATGGCCGAATGGTTTATCAGAAAGGTAACTTTTAAGAAGCCACTTCGTGAGACTTACCATACCCCTGGAGTCACGATGTGCCTGCACAGGCGACGATGAAACGGTCCCTTAATTTTGTTGTCTGTCCCCGTTCTGGTTGGGAGTGGTTCTTTTACTTCGAGGAAAGTGTAGAGCTCCAGTGCCTCTAAGTAGCTCCAGCTCATCCCTCTTGGCTCAGGTGGTGGTTTCCTTCCTCAAGTCTAGAGGCCATCTACTCTAAGGTTCTCTTTTTCTTTCTAGTTTTTCTTTTAGTTGCAAACTATAATAGTTGTTCCCTTAAAGTAGTGTGTGCCATGTCGGTAGGTACCTTGGCCCGATAGCCTTGTCTGCTCGGAGCCAGGTTAAATCCAAAGCAATCTGGGTATGTTGATGCTGTTTAGGCTGCACTTGGTTTGTCCGTGGTACCACTGGTCTTGCGGCTTGGGCTCCGGTATATCTCGTACCTATTCAACGGCTTTATCACTCTCTAACACGGAAAGGTAGAAAGTAAAATTTGACGTTTCCGATGATTAGATATTTTGCAGTAATCATTACCTGTTTGTCAAAAGGTAAGGCCTTTTTTTCAATTGTACAGATTAAACTGCTTTTGAACAAGATACATGCCCAGAATTTTCTATGCGTCCCTTTTCTGATATGAGAAGCACTATAAAATACATGGTATTTTATTTTCAAACTTTTATTAAGTCTGATAAGTTACTATTTACTTCCCAACCACATTTATTTTTTTTGGTTCTATTTTGAGTTTGAGTGAGACAGTTTAACACAGTTCAGAGTAATTAGCCCGCCAAGTATAAATTAATTACCAAAGCATGCGTTAAACGTTTTTTACGCGAATGACGCAAGTTTCGTTGAAATTTTGAACGAAAATAAATGATTCGAAATAATTCCACATTTTTGCCCACCATTGTGAGACGTCCGCATAGGACTGTTTAGAAATTTGTTGTTTTCTGCTAATATAGCTATGTTCTGTAGGTTGTTTGGGCCATTATGAACAACAGTTCATCAACATTGTACGGTGTCTCACACTTGTTAGACTTAGTGCTCAGGCGTGGTTTATAGTGTGGTTGCTAATACTATACTAATACTATACTGTTGCTAATACTATTAGTTAAGTTGCGAACTATAATTGTTGTTGTTATGTCAGTTTCCTTAGCCTGAATATCACACACAGCTCAGGGTACGAGTTTTACCAGGAGAATAATTTTGATAGTGTGAGGCAGGAGTGTAGGTGGCGGTGACTAAATTCCACATAATGACTATTATTTGAAGTTAGGTTCCACTGAGCTTGGTTATTTACTGACAGTTCTCCAATCTTATGCGGTGTCCCATAAGACTTAGTTGGACTTAGTGCTCAGCAGGGCCGTAGCTACAACTCTTGCAGCCCCCGAACGTGCAGGGGTTTTTTTCAGGCGAGGAGCACGAAGCACGACGAGGCCTTTATAGTGAACTATGATAATATAATTGAGTTTTGTTTGCACTCTACATGTTACTTCCAGAGAACTGCATACCGTAAAAAAAGTGGTAAATGTTTCAATTGAAAGCTCGTGCTATCCTAATCCTGAAAAAATCGTAAATTTCCAAAAAGAGAAAAATCTAATGTTCAGAAATTTATGAAAAACATGATTAAGAATAGAAGGCTGCCATGAGAGCGAGAGCGTGATTATGCAGCCTGAGAAGATAGTTATTTTGTTGGTAAGCGAAATAAAGATTGCCTGTTCTTGTATAAATCTTACAGTTTGTAATGAGTTAATCATACATATTTATACTTTCAACAAAATTTCACATCAGACATGACAATAACTAATTATTTTTTTAATTCTGCATCAGAAGCAGAGTTATAATGTTGAAACACGGAAACGGTAACCCACCCAAAAAAGTGCTGATTGTTAATTTTAAAAAAATGTTGATTACTGCGTAACACGAATTGTTTATTAATTTGTTTTTAAAAGTAATCAGGAAACCAATAGTTTTCTTAACGGTATTAAAAAAATAATTTGAATTGCCAGAAAATGCCATCCTTAGCGTCATAGTTGAAACGCACAGAGACCTAAAATAATTCCTAAGTGCATGTTACATTATGCACGACGAAAAAAAAATAACTCATATTCGCAACCAGGAAAAGATATTCATTGAGGAATGTATTTTTTTGTTTGTGGGGAATGGGTGGGCAGGCGCTTCATTTTAATTCTGGTGCGGGGGTATAAAAAAAATTTTTGGCTACTGCCCTGCTGCTCAAACGTGGTTTGTAGTGCGGTTTGAGGGTGTCTTCAGTAGGCCTGCTGCATTTCCTTGTCGATGACGTTCGCTCGTCCTAGCAGTTTAAATCAGGGTGGGTTTACGTAACAACAATTTTCTCGCTCACTAGCTTTTACTTGGTTAATACTAAATCAGCTGGCTACTTCTCGCCTTTACCGGAGTTATGTCAGTTTCCTTAGCCTGAATTTCACAGCCTATGGTACGAGTTTTACCAGGGAATGATTTTAATATTGTAGAGGCGATAGTGTAGGTGGTGGAGACGAAATTCCACATAATGAGTATTATTCGAAGTTAAGTTCCACTGAGCTTGGTCATTTACTGACCAGTATCAGACTAAATTTCTGCAGTCAGATGTGGTCAGAGGCCAGTGCTACCCAGCATTCTTTCATTGGCCGTAGAATATCTACTGGAAAAACTGTTGTGTAGGTGGCTGTGAGTTTCAGTCCTGACTCCTGCGCCCAAGTATAGAATTCAGAGAATTGTAAGCATTACAATTCGGGACACAACAATCTAGGCTGCAGCAACCCCAAGCCACAACACGTGCTGGTTTAACTTCCCCAAAGGCCCAACGCTTTGTGTTAGATTCAGTGCCCAAGAGGACACCTTGTGTTAACAGTGATAGGCTACCCTAAAGTTTCTTGGTGGAGATTTATGGCTCTAGGATTGTCGAACACACAGACAGCAGCTTTCTTTATAGCCATCAACTTAAAAGGTGCCAAGATAGGTATTTGTCTCCTCATACTCTGGGTAGCTTCTCGGACTACAAGCCGCACCCCTTTAAAAATGATTCATCTTAGTTCATGAGCTAGTCTTTCACCATTAAAACTCTTCGATTTTTTCTTGCGTCCTAATAACCTGGCCAACTGCTAACTATATGTATAAAGCATTGATCGAGTAAGTGCGTGAAGCAAAAAGCGATACGTCCATTTAGACTTTAAAAAAAAAATAAAAACAGTCCTTTCAGAATTTGTTTTCGTGCCTTGCTACAACGGAAAATCATGAAACGCAAATAGTTACTGCATACCGCGTGTGAAGCTTTATGAATTCTGGAATTGTTCGATGTAGTTATCCCGAATCTGATAACAGCTATGTGAAATGTACAACATGCTATTTAGTTAACAGCTATGTATGATGTAAATGTAGTATAAACATTTCAGTTGCCGTGGATGTAATCGTGTTTCTGTTGCAGATTAGGTGTTAAAAAAGTAGGGATACAATGAATTTTAAATTAGAGAAAGTTGTATCCCCTCTTTTAATGGGAATCGACGTACATGTCCCTTAAAATTTGATGGTAAATGATTTCAGCTTCAAGTATACTGTAACTTTGAGTTGTTACAGTATTTATATTTAGACAGCTATGTGTTAACAGTATTTATATTTACGTTGTCAATATATACATTACACATACTTTGTACATACATTATAATTTTTTACATACATATATTTACATTATATTTTTACGTATTTATATTATATTTACGTTGTCCATATAAAAATATTTTTATCTTTAATCTATTGACTAGCAATAATGGGAATGTGCATTGTCGACAGCCATTGTGAAAAGAACGAGAGATGTGTCGAAAAAACTGGAGCCAAAAAAGGATCAGGTTGCCACTGCGTTTCTGAGTCCTTAATAAATGGGACAACGCGGTGTAACGTTAATGCTTTCAGAAATGCGACAGAAGGTAAGGCGTGAGCGTCAGGGTGTAGTAACACATTCCAGTCGAAATCTATATTAAACTGGTTAAGATTAAAATGTAGTAATTACATTACCCATTGACTGTGTAGTTGATTTAGACTGCTGACTTAAACGTGAGATGGCTATCGACCCTAAGGCTGGCGTTTGCTTTGCAGTCAGTCGATGTTATGTTGACGGGGCAGTTAACAAGGAGTAATATTATTTTTAAGGTGGAATGACGTCATGTACTTGCTGATTAACGGCTGGGAAACCGCTACCGACATCAGTATAATACTACTTACAAACTTTTATCAGTGGCTTTTACTTTGTTTTTACGAATATATTTACAATTTGAGATTAGCCAAAAAAAACTACATGCACTACTACATTTACTTCCCTCAAATAAAATACAGAAGCCCAGTTAACAAGCAGTACGACCAGTGTAATGTAAAAGTTATGGCTGTTCCCTTCAACAGCATAATTGGTCGTCGTTGAGTCATTGGACTATTGTGGCAGTGAGGGTGTCATCAGTAGACCTGCTGCATTTCCGTCGCTCGTCCTTGCAGTTTGAATCAGGGCGGGTTTATGCAACAACGATTTTCTCGCTCACTAGCTTTTACTTGGTTAATACTAAATCGGCTGGCTACTTCTCACCTTTACCGGAACATGCGGCTTTCAAGTTGTCTATAGGTAGTAACCATGGCAACAACGCGGACGCAGAGTTGCTCCTCGTGCCACGCAACACGATGTACGACGCGTGCAACATGACAGTGTCGATTTATGACAACAAGAAAACAATTTTTACTGCTGTACAAAACGACGGACTGCTTTCCGAATGCCGGCATTCGGTGGTTTGTCTTCGATTCGGTAACCTCGAAATGGACGCCATGTTGGATATTGAATTCTCGCTGCGAGCAGCTGTTTATTCTACCGTCGTCTGATCACTGCCAGAAGGTGTTCATTGAGTGAGAATAGTAAATTTTGTAAACAGCATTAAAAAACTCCAATGTTGTAGCAATGTTTAAAATTACTGTTGCACTTCGTGCTTTATCCGTATTATTATTTATAATACATTTAATTTGTTATCTATTACCGTCTTAAATAACGGTTGACTAGCAAATAACGTTCAGCCAGCGAGTAGGTCTCGTGGCGTAAATGCACCCTCATGAATTACAGCGTGGCTGTGGGTATGTGATCCAGAGATGTGTACCATTACCGTTACAATGGATTTGGCTCATTTTAACAATAGGTTTTGCGTGTTTAACAGACGACTGACGTGACTGCAAATCTTTAAATAGAAAGTCCTACGGACGCTGGAACTACATTTCAAACAGCTCATTGTATATTTCGTGGTGGTTTTGAAAAACTATTTTAATTTTGCAACCACAAATTAAACTCGTATGTAAAGAATAATTATTTCAGAAAAACCACATGTAGATATGAAGTGTCTTTTGCCAAGAATCAATATGGCAAACGAACAAACAAATATAAAATTGCTACTATCTTGAATGAAATACCTATTGAACTGCTCCAAATTGGTAGACTAACTGAGATTAAAATTAAAAAAAAAACTACTAGACTACTTCTTGCATAATCAAGAAATCGATTAAGCAATGCCCAAGTTGACCTATGGACTGGCTTTAAAAAAAAATTAAAAATATATAGTTTTATATATAAAAAAAGTGTGGAATTAAACATTTAATGATTATTTTTTCTTTTATTTTCTAAACTGTTACGTTGTGTTTATGTTTATTTCTGATGCCTCCTATCGATTTATGTAGTATGGATTTTTGTGTTCATAATAGAACGTTTCAACAAATATTGTGTTCAATGTTTCCTTCCCATTATGTGTATCATATTGTACTCTATTGCATGTCTTATTTGGCGCACACAAGTTCACTATGAACTTCGAGACATCGTAATAAACTCGTTAATATTATTATTATTAAACCATGCAGTCTCTTTCAAGTTCAAAAATTTATCTGCGTGGATGTGCGCCCTCCCCCTCCCCTCCCCTGCCTCTGCTCAAGTGTCTAACGGAGGGAGCCATCCACCTATAGAGATATCGTGCGGAAATATAAAAGTGCTCCCCTTTTCCACGAGCTGTTTTAAAGCATTGAAATTTACGTAACACTGGGTACCATCCCACATTTTTTTTAAATATATTTTTTCTAAAATTGATCAAGAATAATCCTCAGCAAAACTGATTTGTTAGCTAGCCGTTTTGGGGCATAGCTGTTGTAATGAAGTCACATTCGGTAAAAGACATCAAGTATAGATTTTTGAACGACTCCAGTGCAACAGTGATCTATCCCCTAATCTACACGTTTTCATGCTTACCCAGTTGCCCTTCCGTGTTTAGCAATTCTAAAGCTTTTATTTTTCCCCATATGGAAAAATAACTGGATATTACAAAATCTTTCGAATCAACAGGCTCCTTTTAGAACACTCCATCAAGAAGAAAGCAAAATAATGGCTGGCAGTGTTGAAGGGAGCAGCTCAATTATTAGCTTCATCCTGACCTATATTATAAGCCTATATCAAAAGTTATCTTCTTCGTACTAGTCTCAACGTTCCTAATGATGGTTGTTAGTTAACCGGTTCCGTGGTACGTGTTACTAGCGCACAAACAAATTCTGTATGTTTGAGCGCACGCAACCATAATGGACCCGTGCATCGAGCGCATTGGAACGCCGGCATTTCAAAAACTCCACCACATGGCGATGTTTTTATCCATTTCGTGAAGTCTTTGTCTATTCTTTGTGTCTGTCATTGTTAGGTCCTGTTAATAATCAACTGAAACCTGTTCGTTGCTTTTTGTATAGAATTACGTTTACGTATGTGTTACATGATGCTTAACTTTTCGAGTACAAAGTCTGTATTTTAACTTGAGAAGTTTTTTTTTTTTAATACGCGGCTGTTAAAAGTTATTTTGATGAAAAATAAAAAACAGGTTAAAACAGGTCCTTTTTACAAATTTTATTTAACCTAAACAGATAAGTATGAAACACCGACTGATGGGGCGCACTTCGCGTGCTTCTACATACATCGAGCTTTCTATAATCCTAAATCATATGGCGCAAGCAATCGTGACACTTTTGGTGTGGGCTCATTCTGCCTGTGCGCTATAGAAACACGGCTTATTCTGCCTGTGCGCTAAAACACGACTTATTTTGACTGTGCGCTAGAAACACGGCATATTCTGCCTGCGCGCTAAAAACACGGCTTATTCTACCTGTGCGCTAAAAACACGGCTTATTCTGTCTGTGCGCTAGAAACACGGCTTATTCTGCCTGTGCGCTAGAAACACGGCTTATTCTGCCTGTGAGCTAAAAACACGGCTTATTCCGCCTGTGTGCTAAAAACATGGCTTATTCCGCCTGTGTGCTAAAAACATGGCTTATTCTGCCTGTGAGCTAAAAACACGGCTTATTCCGCCTGTGTGCTAAAAACATGGCTTATTCCGCCTGTGTGCTAAAAACATGGCTTATTCTGCCTGTGTGCTAAAAACTTGGCTTGTTCTGCCTGTGAGCTAAAAACACGACTTATTCTGCCTATGTGCTAGAAACACAGTGCTCTCGTAAAACGTGCGCTAGTAACACGACACCACTCATCGGTCACTGTTACTGTTTAGCTACCGAGACGTGAAAAAGACACATGCATCATGGTCATCCTTTGGAGGCCAAATTGGCTCAGTTGCTGTTAAAATTTGTAACACAGATAAAGGGTTATGACACCACCTCAAATACGAATTTTGTTGCGACGTGTCTATCCTGAAGAAATATCTTGGATGTCAAAGTTGCAGAGTTGCAACTCTTACGGGATTCAAACCTAGTCTTCAGTGCTGAGCGTGTGATTCGTTTAATCGTAATATGCAATTCATCTGTATAATTAAATCGCTAAGACCTATGTTAGGTGTGTTCAGTGTTCAAAGTAGTCCTTGACATGCACGACTCGCTGACTGACTGTATGTGCGCGTGTTTCAAATGTTATTGCATTTTGTGTATCGTCTGTTGTAAATATTAAACTGAAATTTAAACAAATATTTTAGTAGCAAATTAGGTTTTCTCGATGAGATGGGCCCAGACGCACCCCTAGTGATTTATTATTAACATTCACCTTATGCATAAAGAAACGTTTCTACCAATACCAAAATAATATCATACAGGAGCTTTTTTTAATGCAACAAAACAAGAGCATTAATCACAATTTCTTACATTTGTTGTAACATGAAATCACCTTGCCCCCTTCCTGCGTAACCTCCGCTCGGCTCGAATGCACGTACTGAGGACGGCGTGTAGATACTGCAGTGGAAAGGGATGCCCAACTTGCTTTTGCGAACTGGTGAAGGAGCGGGCGAAAGTAGTGCCAACGACTAGGCGAACGAACCGCATTCACCGGAGGATATTCGTATAGTACAATTCTAGAACAAGGTGGTGTTTTAGAATCTGGTAAACAAGGAAAATTCAAGGAATTTATCAAGTCTGGAATATCCAGGACAAAATAAGGGAATTTGAAAAATATTAACCGAAAATCAGTGAATTGGAACATTTTTTCGGAAAATCTTTCACCTAGAAAGAATAGGTAATTCGGATTTAATTTTTTTTACTTCTAAAACCTTCACTTTATTTTAGTTTAAACTTCATTTCATTTTTGTTTCATTTCTGATAAAGCCTAAGTAATTTGGGTTTTTAAGTGAGTTTTTAGTTTGGTTCAGCTTGTGACCTTTCCTGCTCTTTACCAATTATACCAGTTAGGGCAGTGCAATTTTTTATTTAAAGCAATGCAATACAGTTTTTGCGATTTGAGTGAAATTTGAAAAACATTTTTCTTAGTCTGTATTGCACCTTTCTTCGACCAAAAAAAAGAAATCAGGGAATTTCATCATGAGCTTTTGAACGGCATCCAACAGAAAAACAGACAACAGAAAAACTTCAAGCTGCTACATTACATTTTTGTAACAGCATGGGATTGAAAACGGAAGGTGAACAAATTGTGTTTGACTATTTCATGTTTATAGTATCTTGACAAACTGCCACCGACTGGAGAGTTTCCCAATTACCGCCGAATGTGTGGGATTCTAAATGTAAACTAGCCTAAACGTTTCTTCATATTTTAATGTTTCGCCGCATGGAAGTAATTGTACTTCATCTCTTCATTTCGCGCATGATTAGTTTAATATCGTACGTGGTGGTGATCGGGGTGGGAAAATGTACTATAAAAATATGTGTGTTTTATTTAAACGCACAGGCGTGTAAATAAAAATGCAGAAGTGTGCGCTGGCTTGTCGAATATTTTCGACATCTAAAAATCTAAATACGATATCGTCCTCAGAGTGGTACCAATAATCAAAAATGACGTCTTAAAATACCGTTATTGCAGCTTCGTCAAAAATGACTAAGGTTTACAATGGCAGGTGTAGTGTGCACAGGCATGCTGTATGGCGGAATTTTTGTTAACTTTATTTTTTCAATTTTATTTTCTCATTACCTACCACTCAGAGAATGAAACCGCATTTACAACGATTTTTTTTTATTAAACCTAATCCTTTTTTTTTTTTTATTGTGAATCATTTTACATCGAAATAGAAGCAAGATTGTTTTATTTCCACCCCTGTGCGTTTGGCTTTTTTTTTTTTACTTCCATTTAATACTGTAAGGTTGTTCTATACGAACCATGCATTCTGTAGCATGCTATAAGATTTTGATTTTTGATTTTTCTTACCAGTGGACTGGAGAGGTTTCCTACCATTCGTATTAGTGGGTATCATTATTCTCATATGCATATTTCTTGGACTAATTACATCCTGGGATAATAGACGCAACAGGTAAAATTGATACATGTTTATTAACATTATTTTTGTTGTTTAGTACCAGTGTAAGATCATTAAATCTTTTCTTGAGGGTATGGAAGTGAAACCTAAAGAAGTCTTTGACTGATGTCAAATAGCATTTAGTGAACTAACACAACTCCCTCCCCCTTGCAACTTGTATCCAATATTTTGAAAATAAAAATTCTAACGTAGTCTAGATTCTATCCAGAAGCAGGATCTTTGGTATCAATTTGGTGCCACAAATTTGATCGCCAACAATTTTGGTCCCGCCAATATTCTATAACAGTGATTTAGTTCCAGGAAAGTTTTGATTTAAAAATTATGTGCATTTAGGACCGTAATTATGGGAGGGAAACTTAAACCACAAACCAGTCGGACGAGGCCCAACAAATTTTTAAAAACATTTTAGTTTGTCTTTTCTGTATCCCACACGTTTATACATTTTGCTTTTATGAAAAGCGTTAAATTAATTAAGCTTTTCTATAACTTTTGTCTGATTAAATTAGATTCCTTCTGCTGCCTTTTGTCCACTAGACATTGTATATAATATTTTTTTCGTCAGGCATGGTTCCAATCATGAACAGCAAAATAATTTTTTAATGCCTTTAAAAATACATTTGGCCTTTTCTAGATTTTTTGTGGTGTTATGTTCCTCCACCCCCTCCCTGTATTCATAATTTAAGTCCTAACTGAACATAAATTTAAACTAGGTAGCCATCAACTCTGTGTTGCCATACGAGAGCGAAGCAGCAATATAAACAGGAATCGGGAATCTTCGTTCGAAGTTCTTTTTTGTTTTTTTTTTGGTCCTGCTGAACCAGTTCTGGGTAAGACTTTCTACCGTACTGGCCCGATCTTGGATCAAAATTGGCATTACGAGACCGGGTTGGCAATATGGTCGCCGAAAGCGGCGCTGATATGCGATTGATTTGTCTAGTTGCCGCATTTTGTCAACTGAGGGCGACACAAGTGCATTAATCAATCAGTTGGCGGGAACAAATTGTCCCGAGACCAAATTGTCCTGCTCCTTCCCGATCAATAAACCAAATTGCCAACGAATGTGTAGCTTTTTTTTTTTTTTTGCAAACGCAGAGCAATAGTTTAATTAACTGTGGCTGAGTGATATTTTTTAAACCATTTTAAAATACTTTTATAGATAATGAAAATGTGCCCCCAAAATCTACGTAAAAATTTAAATTATCATTTCGAAAACCGCCACTATCTGCCAATAGATGTCGCGTCTCTCCGTAAAAAGATGCTACCTCGAAGAACAGACCTCGACGAAATCATGGTTTTTCGATCAGCGTCCTTTGGTTTTACAAAATGAACCAGACGTGGCGGCCATTTTGTCCACGCCCCCCCAATATCGTTGTATAGCGGACCACTTAGTCTACCGCCATGTTCCGGGGGGAGGGGGGGGGGGATATATTTATGCCGCTATTGCACGCCAGCTGGCACCACTGTATCGGTTCCGTTGGCAGGCAGCGGCTAGTGTAGACAAGCGTCACGATTACACCCTAGGTTGCCGCACATCACAGCACATTTTCCGCCCACAGTTGTTTCATTCCATCTCGTTTCGTTTCGCTGAATTTTACGCAGCAATCTTACGCTAAATTTTGCGAAAATTTCACATGAATCGGTCGTGTTGTCAAGCAGCAGCTCGCATATACTAAGTTCGCGATCACACGCTAGGTGGCAGCACAACAGATTCATTCACCCAATGTACCAGGGCATCCTGTTTTTGGTGATTATTCCCCAACCACGTGTCCAATCTGGTTTTTTTTTTCGGTGGTAAATCAGTATGTACATGGACTCAAATATTATGTATCAAATATTACGTCCTTACTGAATGGACCAAATCTGATTTCATTCCAAGCGACAGTTTTTGTTCGCTGCTATTATTCTGGGATCATGCGATGTTTCACCACGTGCAACTATCCAAATGAGCGAGGCGAAGTGAACGTTCGCGGGGTTAGGCTTCCCCGTCGGGCAGAAACAGCGTCTGAACTCAGACTACGATGCTGTTGCAAAGTTAGCTTCCGAGTCCCTTAATAGCTGAGCTTTGCTCTAATTAAAACTATATTCTGGATCAGATGGTGGGGACAGATTGTCCCGAGACCAAATTGTCCTGCTCCTTTCCCGATCAATAAACCAGTGGCTTGATTAGCAAAGTTACGTTGATGTACGATACATTTTTAAAAATTTCATGTCTGCTGAAAAGAGCTCAACCAGGTTTGGGGTCTGCAATCCAATTTGGCTGCAACGGGGGCCTGCCGACCACTCCTCGTTTGTAATATACCTCTTGATACTCCTGATTGATCATGTTTAAGCGTTGCGGGTGGGTGCTAAGCAATATTTTAGCTTGTTAATTCAAAGCCAATAATTTGTTTTAAAAAAGTAAAATGTCACGTTTCTGTGTTTGACAGTAGGCTGAAGAAGAATCGCCTTGGAGACAAACACAGACTGTAACAGGTGGATGTGCTAGAAAGATTGCCTGCCATTCAGGAGTAAGCGATAATTGTATTCAGTGTATAGAGTTGACGTGCGCTCTGTTTCCAATTTATCATTCGTTTCAAAAGTACATTGAGGATTAAGAAGTGTTTACGTGTTTTCAATTTTTCTTTTGTTTCAAACGTACAATAAGGTTTAAGAAGCACAAATAGATTCATTCAACATTTTAGTAACGCTTGGTGCAAAGTAATGCAGGTAAACGGCATTGCTCATCCTGGTATCTGCAGGGCCAATTTTACATGGAAGTGCGGAGGTGTCGCACGCATCTAATGCTTGACCAGTCGGCAAAATAGTCGGAAAAATTATTTCAAGTTTGTGTCTACAAATCAGTAAACTTTTAAAACTAGCAGTTCGTGTCACCTTGTCAATATGGTAGCTGTAAATTACATCCACCCAAAACCAAAACTGGTAGAAAAACCCGCCAAGTTTCCAAAAACAGTAGGCCCCTGAAGGTAGTGATATCATTCCACCAGGGAAAGGCCGCCAAGGTTAATCCTATTAGCCATGTTAATCGCACATAATAATAGTTCGAAAGTTACATGAAAACTAGAAGATTGCTACTAGCGGTAGCAATAATCAAGTTTTCATTTAACGTCCAAAGTATTATTCGGTGCGATTAACTTGGCTAATAGGATTAATCTTGGCGGCCTGTCCCTGTTGGAATGATATCACTACCTACAAAGGCCGACCGTTTTGGGAAACTTGGTGGGTTTTTCTACAGTTTTGGTTTTGGGTGGATATCACAACTTTCATAGGACTGTGAACGTACATAAGGTTACACCGTCTGTTTAAAATGCTTCAATCCCATTTTTGCACACACTGGCTAACAATCGCTGATTTCGTTCGCTTTGCTCACTCAATCAGCGCATCCCTTCAGGTGTTTTGTTTATCCCTGCACCTTCCCCTTAACTTTTCAAGATTGCGTTGATATTTAGTAATGCAGAAACCCCCGAAGGTCACTGTTACTAAAACAGCAGAACGCGAAGCATTTTATTTTTGGGTTATTAACAAAACCCCGTTAGCTCGTGGATGCTCGTATTGTTGCGTAACCACCATCTAACGTGCATCCTTTTATTCTTACGCAATCCACGGC
Organism: Lithobius niger; assembly: GCA_023313725.1. Taxonomy (NCBI): domain Eukaryota; kingdom Metazoa; phylum Arthropoda; class Chilopoda; order Lithobiomorpha; family Lithobiidae; genus Lithobius; species Lithobius niger. Next base: position 20,692 of record JAHWFP010193523.1, read on the forward strand.
AACGTTAATGTTTCTTTATTTTGTACTTCGTTACAGTTCAGTTTTTAGTTCGTCCAGGCTTTTACAATAAATCTAAAGACCAGTGTTGATTGTTCAAGACATTGTTGCTTGAAATCTTTGGTTGCAACTTGGAAAAGAAACGAAATTTAAATTCGCTGGTGGCGATTTTCAAAACCCTCCCACGCATTTGTTCTGACCCCTACAACTCTCAAACCAACAAAAGGACCATGCTCAGAACACCAAGCATCCATATGCCAAAATTCAGCTACGTAGGCCTTCTCAATTTTGCGCTAGCCATGAGCAAAAAGTCTATGGGATTTAACATGGGAAAAATCTTATAAGCTAGCTAGACAGTAACATAAAAACAACGGTATTGACGCATCCTTT
>JAHWFP010193524.1:0-37370 GCA_023313725.1 Lithobius niger
ATGGGGGAGGGGAAGGTCATCGAAAATTTTGAGGAAGCATTTTCATTTCCTTTCCGCCCCCGTTTCCCCTTCTGGCCATAAATAATGAATGGCCCCTTTTAGAAGGAGAAAGGGAGGATTAAAAAAATTGGGGGGGGGGGGGGCGCGGAGATTGAGGTTTAATGGCGCGTCACAATAATTAGTCACACTTAACTCCAACTAAGGTTCACACAAGGTCCTTGAATTCCTTGAATTTGTTCACTGGCGAGCTTGTAAGTCCTGGAACCTTTTTTTTTTATCACCTTATGCTATTTAATCGAATCTAGGAAATAAAATACCGGTACTGCAAAAAAAAAAAAAAAACCCGGGTAGAAAAGCAGAAAAAAATTAAACTTTTCATGGTGAAGCTCCTTACCCTGCCTGGCGAAATTCGAGCCTAGGCAACCCTACCGAGGCTCTGTTGAAGCTAAGCACCAATCACGTTTCTCGAAAAAATTGTATTCATCTAGGAAAAGTCCTTGACAAATTATATCGGTTTTGGAAAAAATGCTTGAATTTTTTTTGTGTAATCGTGTGCGAACCATACCCAACAATATCCATATTTAATTAAACTTGCGTTTTTTTCCTCATAGAAAACACACACACACAAAAAAGTAAGAGGGAATCTCGAACATGGGGCAAGCGAGTGTCGGCTATCGGGGCGCCAATCGTGCAAGCCTCTCTTATCGCTCGTATGAACATCCGGGCATTATTTCTCTATCTTTCTCCTACGACGCCATCTTGCCATTTTGGAAAGACAGACTCGGAACTTTTGCCGTGTTACTCGGAGGGTAAGGTAAATGTCGTTGTTACGAACTATTTTGAATTTTGAGAGTGGATGCTTGATATAATTTTGAGAAAAAAGATACTGGGAAGCAAACCCCAAGCGATCTTTGTAGAAAACAAAGAAAAATATAAAATTACTGAGTTTGCTTTACGTGCGTCAAATGCAGGAACTTATCCATTTTGAGATTTTAATGTAGTCTGTCACATTGTTAGACTTAGGGCAAAATAGTATCTCTCATTTGCTTAAATCTAATAACTTTTCCTGCTGTGCTGCCGTGAAATAGTGAAATTTACGTTGAGTTTCCTACTCAAGATAATAATAAAACATGCGTTAATTACCTTAGGCTGTATCTTTTTCTTAGATGGTTCTTTTTCTTTACCATCCTACGTAAAGATAAAATTAAAAAAAAAAAAAGATTAAAATTCGTGAAGAGGATGTCGTTTTATTTATTTTTTTTGAATTGTTGAAATGGCGAAGCGAGCGAAGTGAGCTAAGACCTTATTTGAAACATGGCTCTGCTATGGTCACTTTAGTACCCTGAATATTCTATCTAGGATTCTTAGGTGTTTGGAAGGATGGAACTTTCTAGCAGATAGCCAGCCAGGCTTCTGTGATGAACAAATCGTCTGAGAGGGCTCGTGGCGCGACAAGCGCCAATGAAAAACAACAATAGGCCTAGACCCTACAACAAGGCCAACTCAGATAGTAGCTGCGTTCCTGGCTCCTCTCCAGGCCAGTCAGCTTTGTGTTTTTCCGGTATTCGTTAGAGGCACTCAAGGAGTCGTCCAGTACTGTACGGCATGAGAACCAAAGGGGATTGGTATATGAACAAGATGTATGCGGGAAAATTCGTAGTTTACTCGCCTACCTGTTAAACTTTATCAGAGGAAGAATAACAAAACAGAACAATTAAATTGCGAGATCTGGCGCATGCGAGAGCTTCTCCCTCATCACTTTGTCCTGATGCTAATTCCCTTGGGTTCTCAGGCCGTACGGTACTGGACGGCTCCTGACGTCTCTTTCACTAACTAATACCGGAAAAGCACACCAGCGTGGAGTGGAGTGAGGACGCTGCAACAATCTCAATTGACCTTGCTCTATAGGCGATTTAATATGTTGACTACATTGTTACTGAAAGTTGTCACTAGAGGGCAATCTTTCGGCGAAGCTTGCATACTTGCTCCCTCATTCGGTTCAAATTTTTGCAAGTCTAAACGAGCCTCTCGTAGACAAAATGTTAGTTTTGGATATTAAAGTGGCCTTATCACCGATTGAAAGTCTGCAGAATCTGGCAACATACATGTAGCGCTATCTAGTAGCGTACTATCTAGCAGCGAACTATCTAGCACTTGCTTTCATCAAGCGAAGGAATGCACAACGGCATTTCTTTCAACGAAACAAACAAGCCACAAACCACCTTAATTATTGAGTGAAAATTTGGTACATCCTTGTGCACCTGGGAGCAATCTATAAAGGTTAACGATATCACTGCCGCTAGATGGCGTCATGGAGTTTTCTTTCGCTTTTCAATCGATGATAGTGCCACTCTAAGTGCAGCACTCTAATTGATCGTAGCCGATAGCGGGTTGCGAGAATTTTTCAAATGCTCATGTAACCGAACCAAAATTCCCCCAAAAAATTAAAATTTTGTCCCAGAATACTTAACAAGATTTTGAAAACAGTGGTTGTTTCTTTTGTCATTTTATTTATTTTGCAATATTATTCTTTTTAAACCCATTAGCCTAGCAAAGAAGGGGGAAAAAAAACCAGTTTTGCCTCAAAATTTTGCAAAATTCCGCCTGCCCCATTGTAACCGTGTTACTCTTTTACAGCATTTTCTCGACCCCCGGCCAATAGTATCGAAGTTGGTAGGTATCCAGTTGAAGATTTTTTTCTGTCCTGTCATGAGGGCGCTGCGAATGAACAAAACTGCCTCGCATGTCATTGATAAATCCTTCGTCGAGGTGAAAGATTTATAATATCTTTGACCCACTCTGTGTTTATGCATAGACTTGTTTTAGTTATTGCCTTCTACTTTATCTCACCATATTATTATTATTAAGTTTCTTTCGTTCACTTATGTGTATTCGTTGACAAAACAAACTTCGAGTCATTATGCAATAAACTATCATCAGTAGTAACATGATTAAAGGTAACCAGGTTGAGGGGAGGGGAAAAAGAAACAAACGTAGCATTGAAAATGTTGTAGCCAGAGAAAAGATAGTTAAAGCCCTGCATCCTGGCCGCGATGTCGGCTTCCAGTGTGGGTGTTGTATGGTACGACGGATATTCAAGATAAAGTTTGAGGGTTTCATATTTCTTTAATTTAGAAATACAGTAGCCTAGTAGGAAAACACCATCCAAATAAATTACTTCAAAAAGTAAAAGTCTGTGCTATGAAAAAACCTGTTGAGGTATGCAGGTGTGCAGAATATGCCAGAACGCTAGAACGAGGTCCGCGGGAAATTTCAGAGAACTAAGGAAATTCACTGAAAAATGGCTCGCTTACATAGTGAAAGGTGGTGGAAATTTGAAAAATCTGCAGGAAAATTTTGTGGGAAATTTTGTCCAGTAAGAATTTTAAACACCCCTGGAAGTATGGTCGTCAAACAATTATTGTAGGCCTGTGCCTAAAAATTTGTCGTTTCGCAACTTCAAGGTTGGGGAATAGTTATTTATTTAAAAAAAATGTACCTCTAATTGGGAGGGTGTTATTTTTGTCCGTTGCGAAGAAAATTTGAAGGGAATGATTCTTCATTCCTAAAACCTACCCCTTTTTCCTGGTATTAATACGTGAATCACCGGAAAGTTCAATTATTACGTCATCAACGGAGGGGGGGGGGGGGAATAGTTTTACCTCCTGATCTGATGACGACAGCTGACGGGGAGCGGGAGGTAGGAGGTGGCCTGTAACTGTAGGTGACCGTAAGCATCAGTCCCTCAGGAAAACAAATTTTAAAAGGTGAAAATACCTAAAGAAAAAAGTAAGGCCCTCAGAATACTGGGAATATACAGAAAGCATCCCCTCCAGCAAGGTGGGGGGAGGGGGGATTAATACCAGAGGGGATTAAGTAATTGAGACGACGGGGGAAGGAGGGGTTGAAAATACCCAATTTCTTGATGACATAATACTTGAACATTTTGTAACTTATGCACACACTAAATTGCCTACTAAATGTGTCACATTTCACACTTGTTTGCATAAAGGAGAAAAAATGGTGAATGTAACAGTATACTTTTCTTTTTTATTTGCTGTTTGCTGTGGTTGATTGACAGTCCATGCAGCTCTGTCAACAAATCTGAGTTTATAAACAAAACTTGACTAGACCAAGACCTCTTTGAATTCTAGTGAAGCAGGGTCACTTTTATGTAGACTGTATTGACGGAAAGTTTTATGACCGAGAGTAGGCTACTATTCCGCACATGAACAAAGCTTCCCTTGTGACGATAACTTGTCAACTGTTATAAACTTTTAAGTTGCAGTTAATATTTTCTCGTCTTGTCAGAAATGGTTCATTGGTAGTGGTAGTCTTGTGACAGCTGTTTTTCAAGCCTAAGACCTGGTGGCGGTGAGGGCGGAATCGTTTTCTACCGAACTGTCAAACTGAACCTTTACAACCAAACTATGACTCTGAAGAGTTGCATGTGTAGGCACCTCTAGAACGAGCCCAACCTTTTGCAAATTTCAAGCCAAACTTGAAAAAATAAATAACATGCCACAAGCTCATTTACCTTTTCACAGATTTAAAATGCTTTGCGAGTGTGTGGATAAACACCTCTTACTTACCCCTCCCCCCTCCCTCTTGACTACGTGTGGGAGGTTCTGATGGAACGTAAATGAATTTATGTTTTCATCCATTTTTTTACTTGTACCATGCGGTTTTCCTTGTAGGGGTCCACCTTCCTTGCTTGCTTACCATATTATTAATGTAGATTACCCAACAAAGGACAATAAGATGCTCCTACAGTTGTACGGGGGAAAAAAATGCAAATTATGACAATTGGATAGACGGTTTGGGATAAAATGTGCATAATGTTTTGCAGCTCGGTGCAAAAAAAGGTAATTGACTAGGTGGACAACATCATTTAGTCATAAGAAATGGTATGTGTGTAAAGATAATTTTCATTACTGCTACCAAAGAATGCTAATTTAACGTTTTCCTTCTTTTAATAGGTAATTGAAGCTCGCCATGTCCAGATACAGGGAGTGGTCACTTGATTGCAAGGTGTACGTTGGCAACTTGGGCAGTGGAGCAGCTAAACATGAGATCGAATCGTCTTTTGGAAAATACGGCCCACTTCGTAACGTCTGGGTAGCTAGAAATCCACCAGGTAAAATAATAAATTTTGCATTTTTGTAAGCATTGATCAATTTTCTGGCCTTACAATTTGTAAAGCAGATAACGAAGAAAAATAAAAGTTTCTGTTTGGTCAGTATAATTCTACTAACCAACAAATCCTGTTGTTAACCGGCCACCGCCCTGGGGTTTTCTTAAGAAACTTTTACAAATAGTTCAGTTTGCATGAAGACAATATGGAGACAGTGTGTGTCCATGATGTAAAGTTAAGCGAACTTTGTTGGGTTACTTTAATAACGAAAACAGTATGGTAACTGCTTAACTGGTATGCTGAAGACCTTATCGGCCTCCATTTGTTTTACTCTGTTAAAAAAAATTAAACAAATTATTTTCCCTAACAAAGTTTGCTACTCCTCCCCGATGCCATGTCAACTTCACAACAGCACCCCCACCCCACCTCTTTTTTCCCTCCTTGCTTTATGGACAACCCCTGAGTTTGATAACAATTTTGCAATGAAGACCGTGTCTGGGATATCTTGTGAGCTTGTTGATTCACTTTATTACCGTGTTATCGATTCAAGCTAACAATTATTGGTTATAGGTTTTGCTTTTGTTGAGTATGAAGACGCCCGCGATGCAGAAGACGCATGCAGAGCTTTGGACGGGACGTAAGTTGTTTTGTTGTTTACTTTTGTTAATAGGCTGCTTCAACTACCTCAAGCACTTGATTTAGGCAAATATTGAAAGCTGGTATTCCATTACAATTAAAAAAAAATTGCTTTGATTAGAATCAAAGCAATATGGTTCATGATGCGTTAGAAAGGCAACATTAATGTATTAAGGGGGTGCACTAGAGAAAATATCAAATCTTGTGCAGAAACACCATTTTTTTGGGCCACATTTGTTAGCTTGTTAGGCCTATCATAAGCCTACTAAAAGTTAAGTAAACCATATGCCACGGGTGTTTGCCGTGACGCGTGTCTTACGTGACTGGGCTAGTCCATTCAGACGGCCGAAGATCTGCTATTCTCGTTCTAAAATTAAGAAAGTCTGCTCGTGCTTGAATGCTTTTACCAAACACTTGCAGAAGCTGATGACCATATCAGGTCTTTGTTCCATTCACACGATCGCCTCGAAACGAATCCTAAGGGCCGTTCAGAGGCATGTCACAACTAAAAACTTGGTCTGACGACAGACTTTTATCCAGTGTGCAACATTCATATCTGATCGTGGCATTAAATTGTACTCCACAACAAAATGTAAGTAATAGATTAATTTTAAAAAAAAGTAATCACCCGCTGTGAAAAATTGCAAATACTAATAATAATAAAAGACGGTGCGCCTGTGTCAATTTGTTTAGTGCCACTCCTGAGAACCATTTAATTATTTTTTAGCGGCCTAAATGTCAAGTTTGTCATATAAGAGTAAAGAAAAAAAAAATCCATGGCTCAAGTCTGTAGTGCAACCACAGTAAGAATTACAGATTTCCTAAAAAAAATATGCAAATATTGAAAATATCTATTTGAGAAAAAAAAAGTTAAAAATTTAGTCCATAAAAATATAAAAAAATACACGTTTTCGGAAAAACTTCCAGCAAGTTTACGCTCATTTTCATATTCTAGATAGTTCGTTATCTATATCTAGCTAATTTTCAACTGCTTCGAGCAGTCTTCTAATTTTTTCTAAAGTCTTTCTCTTGGTTGATGCTTCACTGGTCACATGATGATCTCCCGTTGTTTGGTTTGTCTTGATTTGAAATTGCTGCTCCACATAGCCTCCAGATTTTTGCAGGCCATTCCCTTTCCATAGCCTCCCGCTTTTAGTAGGCCGTTCTCTCTCCTCCTGCATTCTACCTCCACCGTGACGATCTCCACGCTCCAGATTTCACAACCAACCAACCCAAGATCGTCATGTTACCAGTGAATTTTGCTGAAAATTTTTCCGTTGATTCTGACTTTGCATTTCACAGTATGAGCGGTAGGCCTAATGGTATTTTTCGTAACACATTTTCAAGTTGTAGTAAAGGCGAACACATGACGTAAAGAAGAAATACTGGAGAAATTAATTTCATAAAATCTCAAAATCTACTTTTCATAGAATATTTGGGATTTTGTCGCTAGTGTGCCCTTAAAAGAGTGTTAAAGAAGCAAGCAGGTACAGTAGCACCTCAATTATCCAAACATTCATTGTCAAGAAAATTTCACAAATTGGACAGTTTTCTGACAGCAATTTGTTCCAAAATCCTCTTGTAATTCTGTTGGAAATCAAAGCTCGATTGATTCACCAACACAAAAGTACACTTAAGTAAACGTGTAATTTTTTAGTTTGACATGTAAATTCAATTATCCGCCCCTTGGTCCCAGTTAGTTCGGATTTGCAAGGGTTGTACCGTACTAAGAGTAATGTTGTTCGTGGGCTAGCATACTGGTAATGTTGTTAATCTCGGTACTTGATGTACAGGAACATCAGGTCTGGACATTATTATTTGGAAAAAAAGATGGTGTTTAGGCCACATAGCTCGTATGGTGTGGGTTGACAGATAATTTTTAGGGTCTTTAGTTATGTTAATTTTTCCATGCTTACCTGCATAAATAAATTTGAATTTATTGTTTTGTGTTAAATGTGTTGTAACATTACAATTACTTTACGTAACACAGCTTCTTCCGATTTTCAGACGGCTGTGCGGGACAAGAGTAAGAGTTGAGATGTCACACGGGCGTTCTCGTCGGGGTGGCCGCCGAGGCCCAGCCCCTCCGTACAGGTAACCGTTGGCGGCCGTCTTCTTCTCGGCTGTTTGCTAAAATAATAAATACTGAAATTTAAGTCTTAACTGACCGTTTATAAATATTTTATTAATAAGTTCCTGCTTGGATGGATGAAAAATGGGAACAAATGCAGACTTGCATTCTGCTTATAGCTAATTGAACGTTAGCCTAAATTTATAAGTTAGTTATAAATTATACTAGGTCATGCAGAGTTCATTAAATATTCTTGGACAAGTCGTTTTCAAAAAGAAATGCGTGTTGATTTTATTTTTTGTTAAATTGATGCGGAATGAAATGAGGGTAGTTTTTTCTTACCGCGAAAAAAGTCCAATTGCTCCAATATCATAATCTAACGAGCTTCCAGATGTTTGAGCAGTTGTTGAATTTATGTACATCCCATTGCGTAAACGTGTGCTAGAGCGGAGCTCATTGAGCAAGGCTGTTAGTCCAGTACATCATACTATAAGATGAACGTAACAGTGTTCAGTTTATTTAACACAATTTTTTTTAAAATTGAAATTGAGAAAAAGTCTTGAATCCCTGGCATCTTGTAGGACGTGGCGGTGCCTGTGAAACGTTTATTTTTATTTGTGTGGCCAGCCTTATCAAGACGACGCAACTTTTCTGGCTCTATCCTGACACGTTACTGTAACGAAGTCTGTGCTGTTTCAGTGTACGACTGTACTGTACCATAACTCGTCACAAGCGCCCACTTTTTAATTCTGAATAGATATTCTAAATTGCAATAAATGCGAGTCGAATCAGTATTAGTTCACTTGCCCCTATTTGAGCACCAGAACAAAGTGTGCAAGTTTATCAACCATTCGCCAGACTACGCCTTTGTCATGTGATGAATTAGCATGTTTATAGCAGAACTTGGCTAAGGGTGCCAACAATATTGTTTGAGTTGAATTATTGAGCCCTTGCGGGTTTATGAAATTAGCGAAAATTTGTTGCATTTTCCACTTGCTTGCGTGAAATTCATGTGGCAAAAAACAGAGCAAAAAGTTACTTACTAGCTGGTTCAACATATTGCTAATTTAGAATTCAACTCATGTTTGCGTACTTGCTACCTTGCAATGATGTGAAACAAATCGAGCGGTTTGACCCACCTCGTGTTATGAGCCACTTTAACTCTAATCCGATTTCATTCACTTTGCATTTGTTCAGCAATTTTTCCTTGTAATTGCTGATTTGTTGGACGCTCAATACTTTGTCGAGAAAGACGGGTAACAGTTTGTGATAGTGATGTTGGGAAGACATTATGTAAAAATGAAGAACACGCAATACCACCCAGTACAGTGACAGGTGTCATCGAAAATTTAATGTGAACAGCGTGTTCTTCTTGGTGGTAGTGTGTGTTCTTCGTTTGTACATAATGTCGATACTTTGACAAGGGCGAAACGAATACGGTCGATACTTTGTGCGCGAGATGTCCCTTCGGTGCATACGCAGAGGGACCTTTTCGTAAGGTTCCTTTTTACCTAGGTGCTGGGTTAAATTTGCCTTCCTTGAGCTAACAGTCAGTCCTAGAATGATTCGGTGGTGTTTAACTCTCTGTGCTAAGGCTACCACAGTCGCGTTTGGACTAGTGCTTGCATTAATTATCCAGTTATCCGGAATTTAATCAGTTTTAGATATCGGTTTGTGAACTTAAAACTGGTTCTCCGATTCATTAACAAGTGAAGTCACAAAAGGGGCCATTTTACAATCATAGAAAACGTTCGTTTTTCTCCATTCCTTTACCCCGAAGAAGAAGATTAATCCAGCTCGTCTTTTGTTTTGTCATCCGTAATCCCATTCATGCATTTGGTTGGTTTCACCTTGAAGCACGTCGCATGCAAGTGATGCATATTGCTTTTATAGCAATGAACTGTTCTGCCTAGTGTCAAAGCAGTTTGTTGCCAAATCATTACTTACTAGTTGTTAGACTTATTTGATACAAGGCGAGCTCAACAATGGTTCCACGGAGTAACGTGTGGAAGCATTTTCACAAACAAGACGCAAGCATTGTGATCGTCAGAATCCGGTCACTAATTTGGCCAACATTTATTATATCTGTTACCTTCCGATAATTGTTCGGTCAAAAAGAAACACAGAGTAACGTTGGATCTGACAGCTGATGAATAGACAAGTAAGTAGGCCGTGTTAATTTATGTAATATTTTATTTTGGTTTTCGGTTAGCCGGAAATTGCGAGCACTAGTTTCGAAACCTTTTCTTCCATATAATCCAGGTGTGTTGGGTGGTGTTGCAGAATTATATGTTGATCCACTGCTTTGGTTCCCTCTTTAAAATGACCAAAAGCAGACTAAATTCACATGGACGAGGGAAGAGTGACTGAATGTTTAATCCAGTCCAAGCTACTACTTTACCACAAACTTGTTTTTATTTATCTGTGGATTGGCACACTCGGACACGTAATTTGTGAGTGTTGTTGGAGGCTTTCCACAACTTAATACAGTGTCTGCATAAATATTCAAAAGATTGTTTTATCGTTAAATTTTTTTCATTCCTTCATTATATCTGATTCCAGTATTATGTTTTAAAGAAAGCTAGTTTTTTTTTTTGTTTTTTTTTAAAAGGAATATAAATTAGTCAAATTGCTAGTTGTTTCAGTTAGAAAATACGTGCCTTTTACTAATGATAAAAATCGCTCAACCAACTTCGGCAGAACTATTGGCAAAAGGTGAAGTAGTTTATAAACCCAGTTTGTAGAGAAACATAATTATAAGATTCTGAAATGAAAGTATACTGTATACGCCACATTGATTTTTTTAAGTTACTTTCACAACTTTAGTAAATGGTGAGATGATCAATGTACTGATGTTTTGAGTTATTTCTCCAGTCATCTAAAGGCTCATCCGTGGTGGCCGTAGTGCACGGTGACTTTTCTCTTCTTTTGAGCAAGATATAATGCTCAAACAAAGCTGTATGGCGACAGAGAACCACTATCCAGCTTTTGGAATAGTCAAGTTTTAATGTCGCCCTCACAGTGCTCCGTTTTATTTAATTTGTTTTAGTTATGTTTTTCTAGAATAGGAAAAAAATGATGGAACACTTTCAGAGTTACATGTTAATGGGTGATTGAATTTCAAAGTCTCGACAAGAGTGAAAGACCCATAATGGCACCCTTAACTCTTTTTAGTGGCTGATAGGCCTAAATAAAATAAAATTGTGAAAATGGAGAGTCTCCTGAATTCAAGCTGTCTTGCCTATTATCTCTAAAAATGCCACGCTGATAATTGAGAAAATACGAGGGGGAGAATTATTTAGAAAATCGGACGTGAAGAAGAACAGGAGAAAATACGCAAATTTCACGTTATGCTATATCTAAAAAACAGGAAAACTAGTTGTAGACATTGACCCGCACAGTCCGTTAAGCAGCATCTTGGTTGTTATTACATTTACAAATAAAAAAGACACTAGCAAAATAAGTGTTAACCAAATACTCGAACTCGGCTCGATACTCGATTGTTCTGTTGCAAAATCGGCTCGGCTCGACTCAAATTAAAATTATTCTACTCGCACACCCTACCCCAAATCAACCATTTTGTGCATCCTAATCTCACTCAACAACTTGAAGAGATCTGGAGAAGGCACTACATGCCACATTCAGATTGATCTCGTTGAAATAAAGTGTGCTCAGCTCCAAATTCAAATGCAAGCAGTGCAGCCAACCGTGAGCACCCAGATGTAGGGTTTTTTTTATTTTTTTTCCTAACAACACATTTCCTCCTGAAGAAGATGAACGGATCGACAAGACAGTTTTACATCATTTGTTTTGTACGTTTGTAAAAATTTGAATTGAGTTTTGTTCAGATCTTTGAAATTTACACATTTTCTCTTGTGCTTCACTCGGATAATTTTTTTGATATCAAAAATTGAAGCAGATAGCAGAATAAACTTTTTTTTAGAAATTAATTGGTAACTGACTAGCCATAATAAACGAGGTATCGTAACTGAATTTTTAATCCTTGACGTTGTTGATGTAGGCTAAGAATGAGGGTACGTACAGTACAATAACACTCAGATTTTCATGGCTAAAGGCTAATGAGGAACCATGCATGGTTCATATTGTCAATCTGAGTGATGTTATACTTATTTACATTTGGTGGAAGTGAACAAAATGGTGGTTCGTTTGAAAGTTAAATCGTTGGTGTAGGTGATAAGCTAGCTAATTAAGAATACTTTAAATAGCGATCTGTAGTTTGTTAATTAAGAATATTTAAGAAAGTCGTAAATTTCTTTACCATGACTTGTGTAGTAATCATTTGTATCCACCAATAAACAATTGCAGGATTTATCATCTGCTACATCAACTATTTAAGGCAATCGGTCAGCAGGTTCAACATTACAACAACTACTTCCCCTTGAAATGGCTCGTTTGATCACTTTTCCTCAAAATCCGAATCATGGCAGCGTGGGAAGGGCTATTAAAATCTGCGGCTGCTCATCACTAGCATCCATCGATCCATTTCACCAATCAGAAATCACCTTTACCAACCACAACCAACCAACCACAGCCCATCCAACCCCATCCCAACATGATTTTGTCAACTGTAAGGGTCGTTCGGTCGGAATTGCCACAACCACCACCCACCAACAATGCTCTCTTGGTTGAGCCAACAAAACAACAATCAATCACCACCAACAATCAGCCAATCATCTAGTCAACAATCAATCACCTACCTCCCAGTCCAGCCGAGGCGGTTGACCCCTGTCGGTAACCCGGCAAGTGTCAATCAGCCGAATCAACAAACAACACAAAGTACAACTATTTGAAAAGTCAACAATTGTTCCCGCTGGACAGGTTGGGGTGAAGTCTTTTATTGATTTTAGAAATTTGACCGATTATTATATTATATGTTTGTATGCGTCTTTTTCCGTGCCCCGTTTTTTTGTCTGTTAACTAAAAATGTTAGTTTGTGATGAACCTACTTAGCTAGCTGTAACAATTTACAAAATGGGCTACTGTCGGTTCCCTTTTGCACCCATGAATTTTAATTGTAAATACTGGGAGTTTGGCTGTTGGCTCAGTGTGTAGAATAAGTTGGTTCAGAAACGTTTGGGACTCGCAACATGCTGCTCCGTTTTAAAGTAATATCTATTTTGTTTGTATTTAACATTTTCCACGTCATTTAAAATGTAGCTCTTAAAGGAATGAAAATTCAGTTGTATTTCGTTCACCGATAGGAACAACTCATGTAATGTCGACTAAGAAGACTTGTTGTTACAATGTCAGTGTATTGCAGTCGTCGGTTTTGTGATATTGTTTTTAACTTAAGCTTGTGGACCTATCATCAGTACGCGGCTATTCCAATTTTCATTTCCGTGTTTCACAGTAGTCTGCTGCGAGTAATGTTTTTTGTAGTTCAAGTTTATATTTTGAAACTTGGTGGCTCGGCAAAGGTGAATTTTATAAAACGAACAATGCATTGGTCGTTTTTAGCGTTAGGGGCTTGGGTCTGACGTGGGGAAAAATTTTTTCTCTTTTGTTGTTGTTGCTCACTTCGTTTCAGATAACTGAAAAATATGGTTCAGGCGAGATTCTAAACTGATCCAACAGCCAACTCCTATTTCTGGGGTTAACGTTTGAAGGGTTTGTTAAAAATTTTATTTTGTTTTGGAGTCCCTTAGATTTTTTTTTGTACTCATTAACAATATTTTAATTTGTAGGTTAGCTTTCCTTTGCTTCTAAAGTATTTTTCGCAATTCTAATTGTATTTTGATGATTGTAGATCGCGTTCACCCCGTCGGCGTTACTCTCGCAGCCGAAGCCGCTCCAGATCTCGCAGTTTTCGCCGCAGCTTCAGTCGTTCCTTGTCGAGAGACCGGCGATAGAAACTTCATGACAGTTTTCATCCGCATTTCATTTGATCTGTTTCCAACTGCTGGTAAGTTAATGAACGACGTTTATCATTAAAAGTCTGAAATTGTGACTGGTAAGTTAATGTATGACGTATATCATTCAAAGTCTGATATTGTGAAGATGAAAGGTAGACTAACCTAAATGCCAGTAAACTGAATATTTAGTAAATCCGTCTAAATGGTTTGATTGGGAATAGGCCCAGGATATTTCTTGGGTTTGTTAACCGGGCCCTACCAACTGCAATCTTGTGGCCGCCTCTGGCTATAAGCTACAGCGGAGCTTGGAATCTGTTTAATCTTTCTCAGTGGGGACTTTAATTGCCTTCATTAATTTCTAGTAAGGCTGTACCAAACACCAATTTTCGGCCGAACTGAACCAAACTGAACAACCCTTAAATGAGGTGAACACCGAACAGTTCCAAACCAAACAAAAATATATCAAACCAATCAACCTAAGTTTTATTTGAAAGAATAGAAGAATTCTTCTATTCTCACAAATAAAACTTAACACAACTCAGTTCACATAGATTCGTATATATTTATCGAATGCAGGTATGTTCATTGGGACTTGTAGAGTAGAAGCCGTTATGGAATTTTCAATGGGACTTGTAAGTGTACAGACGTAGAAACTAGGGTTGAACGTAAAGAAGTTTCCTGTAACTTTACATTTTCTCTCATAACGCCTGAACTGTTAGAGCTAGGAACTTGTGGTTTGGATCATAAGAAGCTAGCAAAAAAAACCTTCAAAATGGTGTATTCAAACATCAAAATTTGTCTACTGAAAGTGGAAATATGGTCGGTTTGGTATTTTTCTCTTGAAAGGCCGAACACCAAAACGAACTGAACTGAACTCCCTCTGTTTAGCCATGTTTGGTTTGGTGTATGCAGTTCGGTACAGCCATAATTTCTAGTATGGAACTCGAGAAGCGAGTTGTATGTTCACAGCCTCTAGGTCACCAGTGAGAAATGCTAAACAGCTTTAAGCTCGGCCAGATCCTATAACCAGGGGCAGTTGTCGTTTCTTTCTTGCATAGATTAGTGAACTCTTGAAGAAAGCTTGAGCCCAACTGCTCGATTCAAAGGGTACATCGTTTAAATAAACCAACTTAACCCCTTTGATTCCACACCCAATTTGAAATCCATTGCTCAAATTCCGGGTTCGTTTTGTAGTACAGGGAAGCTGGCGTGCGCTGCGTTATTTTCAAGGGGCAGCTTACTTGGCTGATGTTCTAATATAGTCTATTCACTACATTACTGCAGTTGGTCTACAATGTAGTAATACAAAGGGAGGCATCTACTTGCCTAAAACTGCTAAAAACGTTCATCTTTTACACAAACGTGCCAGCCAAACCGGCGATGATGGAACACGCCAGTTTGTGTTCAAATACAGCTGCAACTGGTGTTAACTGTATATCTTACAATGCCTTCTAGTGGAAGTTGTTACGAATGCTAGCAGTACCAGACATTCAGTATATAGTTTGCATGAACTACTAGAGCGGAAGTTATTGTCTAGAAGCATTTATAACCGTCCATGATATACGCTACATCATTGTGTCGTAGTACTGCTAAATACTATCTGTGGGCGATACCCACTGAACGTCATGGAGTTGAAGGGGTTAATCGCACACTGTGCAAGTTAAATGGTCAGACTCAAGTTTTATTTCAAGTACCGTAATAACGTTTCTACAAAAACTGCGAGCGATCATTTTGTCAGAAAAATTTGAATACCACTTAATTCAGACGTGAGAATTAGGATTTTCTGCGACTGTCAATCACAACATTCAACAGGAACAAAATTGTCATTTTCTCTCAGCAAATTAAAAAGTTGGTTGACATGTATCGACCTACGATGACATACGGTATTATTAGCGTAAGGCAGTTGTTTACCGGTGAATTTTCATGAATTCTATGTTCATATTTTCAGATGGTTTGTTACATTACTCATGTAGCATACAATCTGAATATATGGATTATCGCACTGGTAAACAAAATTTGTAAGTATTTTTTACTGTGTGAAAAATGCCTAAACCCAATAAATTAACTTTACTGCTGATAAAAAATTAAATTTAGGGGTCAAGTTACTCTTTTTTGCTTAAAACAAAATAGTTGCTTGTTCACGACAATTTTTGCACATATCTCTAATTTGGAATTCACACAAAAGTTTAAATTTAGGCGTACACCAGGTATAACAAAAAATAATAAAGTCATGTGAGTTAAAAAATTATAAACCACCAGTATTTGAGATTTTCTTGATTTAAAAACGGTCCCATATACGGATTGGTGTGGTTGCCGAAACACCAAGAAATTTCAAGTTAAAACAATTACTGTTAATTCAGCGATTTTCTGAAAATCGTGGGATCGTGGAAAAATCATTGTCTCCGATTCAGACAACATTAAACTTGAAATAACTTTTGCCAAGTTGTACACTGTTTAATATTTTGTTTGTTTTTATATTACAGGGTCGGTGTTGAAGTACAGGAATTGACCACAAGAAGATACATCAAATCAGGGATACATGTATTATTTACATACCCATGCCCTCTTGCTTGATATTTGGTGGTAAATGTCTTTAGTTAAAGGCACGTATATTTTATTTCATTTATTTTATTTTACCGTATTGTCTTGTGTATAAGCCGCACTGTTTGGAAATGTTTTGTCCAAAGCAATTTGTGGTATGTACGGTATGCAGACTTGGCAATAATTTTGCTAAAAATTGACCAGTTTTGACATTCTAATACACCGTTTTTCCCCTACATTTCATTGGCACAAACCACAAGTCACTAGCTACAACTGTTGAAGTTATAAAAAAAACATTTAATTTTTATTTTTAACAAACATGGCCGCCAAATGGATAAAAGAAATTGCAGTTAACTGGTCGTTTGAACAGGACTAAACCGTTGCAGAAAAAACTAATCTTAAATATAAGGTGGTACTTTTTTTTTAAATGTACAATATTGGCTCGCGTATAAGCTGCACTTTTTTGTCGAAGTATTTTTGTCCAAAAACGCAACCTCCAGCTTGTATGCAGACATGACGATAATTTCGTTAAATATTGACTGATTTCAGACTTTCAAATACACCATTTTGCCGTTTTTTCGCCAGCTTTCTAATGTTGCAACCCACAAGTTACTAGCTTCAACCATTCTGAATTTATTTCTAAAAAAAATCATTTAACTTGATTTTTAAAGAAACATGGCCTCCAAATGAATACGAAAACTTAACTGTTCACTTTTAATTTTAACAGAACCAGTGTTTAGTTGCAACATTAAAAGCCTGTCTGTTGATTAATTAATATCAACATTTTCACATCTGTACAGGTCACGAATTGTGCAGAAAATGTTTGGCTTGCGTGTACTTTATTCATTTATTGTTTTTTGTGAGGTAAGGTCTTTTTTTCTGAGTGCAGCTTATCCGCATGCGCAACTTATATGCGAGCCAATACGGTATACCATTAAAACAGCAGCATCGTCTTATACTTGCGTGCAAATCCATATCTCTTGTCAACTTTTGACCGATTTTGATGTTTGAATACACCATTCGAATCGTTTAATCAAGAGCTATCCAATAATGCTAATCTCAAGCCAGTTGTTCCAGTAATTTTTGGCTCAATTCGCTAAAACCGAAATATATTTTGAAAATGGCCTCCGTAAGCAGTCCAAAATCAAGGATGTTATTGCAATTTTTGGGTTCGAATCCAGTACAGGTGATTAGCATACAAAATAATAAATACCAAGCCTTATGAAAGCCTTGCTAAAGCAACTCGTCATTCAGCTTCGTCCAAAACACCACACATGTGCAAAAACAACGTCCACTGCTTCACGCAGTTTGGTATTGCCGAAACATCACACTCGATAGAGCTTTAAGAGAGCATCCAAAGGCAAAATGAGAGTTAAAAAGTCCAACGAAGTACTTTAATCCTTGCTTGTACACATTTATTATGTACCAGATGTTCCTATAGGTTAACCTTTTTTTTTACCCTTCGCGAAACATGTCCGTTCAACGTAAGTGACATCATCTTGAACACGATTGAGGGATTGTGGGAGCTAACTAATTGAAGCAGCTCACAAAGGAGGTTAATTTTTATGGAATTCTGAGCATGCACGAAGCACAGTTTATCGACTGACTCTGGATGGAGCCATCCGTCTCGTTGAAAAGTGACGTTGCTTCCCTTTCAGACATTTTTGGAATGTTCTGTTCAGTTGTCTGGGCATTGACAGTAACAAACAGTCTTCAGAAGTTTGTATACGGTTCGCACACAGGTGGGTCGTTTAGGAGGAAGCTCTTATAATATCAGCCATTTATTTATTTAGAATATGTCAGCCCAAAAATGCCACTCGTCTTATATTTGAGTTATACGGTATACTGTCACAGAGTGCTTGTCTGTTGATTTTAGTATCAACTTTTTCTCATTTTGACATCTGTCAAGTACTTCATGTATCAAGTATTTTGTACATGAAATGTGTGGCTTGCATGAAGTTCTATTTTTTCGAGTGCGGCTTATATGTGAGACAATACCATTGGTAGTACAATTCTGCAGGTTGATGTAAATTGTCATAATTAATTGTCATTTAAAATTATGTTTACATGATTGATTGTAGTTTTTATTACGTATTGTGGTAGTAATGTACATCTGAATTTTGTGCGTCTAAATGTATATTTACGTAGGTTGGCACGAATTTGTTTTAAAACAGACTGAAGCAGTTGTTGTGTATGGGCGTACCTACTTTCACCTACTGTGTTTGATAAAAGTATGAAAGTCCCACTCGTTACTAACTATTTCTGTAAGTCTTCTCTGATAACAATAAATACACGTAATCCTTGAGGATGGTTCCGTATATATGTTTTTAAGACTCCTGTGTTTGGATATTTCTTACCGAGTTAATGCCGAGATGATGAATTCAAAATAACTTGTATGCCGAGATGAGCTACAGAGCGTATGCTTTGGTTATGGTACATCCTGGGCTCGAAATAGGGTGGCGGAAAAGCGCATTTTGCAATCCGAAACTGAAAAAATTGTGCTCAGGTGACACACTAGTTGCGTGAAAATGTGCATTCTTAAAGTGGCACTATCAACGATTGAAAGTCTGCAGAATCTGGCAACATCTAGTAAAATTTGTGCTAATGTAGAAACTTGAGTCGGCTCTTACTGGGGGTTTCCGAAACAAGTCGACTTCTTTCTGCATCTAAAATGTCTAGTAATGTCCAAACTTGAGTTCGGCTCTTTAGCACTTGCTTGCATCAAGCGAAAGAATGTGCAACACCATTTCTTTTAATGTTTTAACGTAACAAACAAACCACGAGCCTCCTTGAGTATTGAGTGGAAATGTGGTTCGTCCTCGTGCACCTGGGAGCAAGTTGTAAAGATTAACAATGTATAGATTAACACTGCCGCTGGTTGGCGCCCCGGTATTTTTGTACAATTTTCAATCGGTGATAGTGCCACTTTAAATCTACAGATATTGCAAATTTATGGTTTTGAATTGCGTTAAGCTTTTATAGTAATAATTATTACAGAGTTTGTACACGACAGACGAAACCATTTTCGAGGCCAACTTAAAAGCAAAATTCAAGGCTCTTTCTGCAGTAAATTTTTTTTGAGTTTTCTAGTTGGATAGCCTACATAAATTAGAACTGCATTAAGTCACAGGCTGCACCTATAGATTTCTGTGTCCAGTACAAACAAACAGGTGGGAATATTTTGGATGGTGAACTAATTTTATTTATTTATTTTAGGCTATTTATTCATTTGGGTGTAAAAGTATTATTTAGTGTATTTCATCAAGTGTATTACACCAACAAAATTTAAGGCCACTTCATGGTTTCAACAACAAACATTCCCATTTACAAAAGCCTCGATTTTGGATTTCCAAATTTAAGGCTTTTCAAGGAAATCAAAGCTGTGTACGAACCGTGTTATTATTTGTTCCATTCCATACGACGAGGTTCATGCAGGGTACGGAAATGACAAATTCAAAAGTGAACACAAGATATCACAGAGCGAAAAAAAAAAAAGTCAAAGTGAACTGCGGTCCACATCTTCAATAGCCTGCAATACAATGATACCTGAATAAGGGATACGATCATACGAACCTTTTTGCCTTGGGGAGGGGGGCCTACGGATCTCGCACCATCTTCCCCCAGCCTTCCAAAAGAACTGCTCCTAAACCTTAACCCCCAGTCATCATGGGCCCCACCCCGGCACGCCACACCACCACAATAAGGGCATTGTTAAAGTTTTGTATAGCACTCTACAGTGTAGCCTGTCAAATGTCATGATAGCAGGACAAGTTGCAGTGTAAGGAAGTAACCGTCTCTGTAAGCTTGATAGTTGTGTGCATACCTACTCATCAACTGAGGTCTTTTTATGTCTATGATACACCAAACGACAGTTTGTCGATTGCCATATTTGGATAGTTGCAGCAGGTTGCGAGGCCATACAGTGCCATAGACCTGGTCACCAGCAGGTAAAAGTTTCACTTCGTCAGGCGAGGAGACAAAGGTGCGGAGGACAGCATTGCCCTTCTTGCACAGCCCCGAACTTTCCACACAAATCATTGGTGAGTTATCACTTGACGCTACACCCGGATAGGTGGCTGAAGTGATTTATGTCAGTTCCAAGCCATTCACATGTAAAGGTTCAACATTCTCAGAATCTCCCCAAAAATAACTCCGACCGATTTCAAATATTGTACGACACACCTTTCGTTTTGGCCCTCTAACACAGTCTGTCAAGAAGGAACTGTAGTGTATGTTTATTGGATGCCAGAAGAACGAATAATGCATATGCAATAATATTGAGTGCAGTTCCGTTGACCCAGCAGCGAGTTAGGCAAGCCGCCTAACTCTTCTGATGGCTTCCTCCAACACATGGCAGAACAGAAGACGGGAAGCTGCCCTGCCTAACCCCGCACTTTGCCATGAAGAGGGAGCACAAGTAGTTACCCCAACATATAGACAGTGATTGCCGTTTGGAACAGTCCCGTACAATGGAAACCAGGTACAGTAGGTTGGTAATTAGCATCTCTGTAGGGCATGAACCAGGGTACCATACAATCCCTTTTTGAAGCTGTTGGCTTATACTTTCGAACTGGCTTTACGGTAACGGCAGATTACCTGTCCATAGCGTAAATGGCCAGCATCCTGGAGTGTTTACGTTTCAAATGACGAACTTGTGAAAGAAAGGAAAATCGTTGTAAATGCACAGTTCAAGACTAGCCTGCAAACTAGCCTATCATACTTCATATGTCACAATCTACAGCAGTAAAATAATAATAAAAAATAAACAACGATGTTTAGGTACAATGTTGGCTTGTGTTTGGGGTGGATAGACTTACTGCCTACTTTGTTGTCCATGATGAGATGTAAACGTGTTAGAAACAGTCCACAGTTTTAGTAAAGTACAGTACTCGGGGTTCTTGCATAGAGACGAAACCATTTTCAAGGCTAATTTACGACCAATTTCGTTTCGGTGCACAGTACTCTCAAATTCCAGTATTTTGCCATATGTCATCGTTGATGCCATTGTGCTGTTATTTAGGAAGCTAAACCGTGGACAACGAGAGAGGAGGAATACGGCATGACAGCCAGTGGAACAGAGCTTGCTCAGCTGCCTGTTCTGGCAAAAATTCCTTGCACCGCATGGCACTTCTCTCTGTGTCCAGTCCAATACGAGCGGAGCAGTGGTCATGAAAAATGGATTCGGGTGACAAATTATTTTTCTTCATTTATTTAATTTTATACCTAAACTAATATTTCTATTATTTAATATTAATAATTGCGTTAAACCTCATTCCAAACAAAGTAACCTCTCAAAATTCCACGCCATTTCAAGGCTCTAACAACAAAAAATCCAACTTTCAAGGTTTGAATTTTCGGTTTTCAAATTTAATGTTTTTCAAGGAATTGAAGGCTGTGTAGGAACCCTGAGTACTACTTCCTTTACGGTACTTTTTTTTTCTGGTCACTATTGTTAAGATAAAAGTCTTAGTTTTTTTTTTTTTACCCCGTTTAATCGTCTTTTGAGAAATTTAGAAAATTAATGAATACAGAAACTGAAGGATCCCAAAAATGTACATAAATTTTCTTCCACAACATTTAATTTATTTCTGGTATTTTCCACCCTAAGAGCAAACTGCGTCCAAGTAGCCCAAAGGTACGTGGGCGCAGTTTGCTGGGAGGCTGGAAAATGCCAGAAAAAAAATTATGCACAATTTTCACTCGGCAAAACAAAATTGAGGCCAGGTTATGGTACACCTGTTGTTAACTTCAAAGGCTTGAATTCTTTCAGCTGGATCATTGCCAACAATTCAGTGATGCACGGCCATTGATGGATTCACCTAATACACTTGTGTGGTCATGTCAGTAAAAATTAAAATTTTTTTATTACTGACACGCCAATGACAACATGTACTGGGGCTTGTCACCCAAAGAACTAAAAACTAGTATTGTTCGATTTTCGATTAACGCATCACGGTGTCCATGTTTTGTCAACATGAAGCATTCGTTCGAGCATTCGTTTGGCGTTGAGTTGTCATTCGATGTTTTTTCGATTTTTTTTTCCTGCGGCTTGAACGCGGACATGACAATTCAAATACACCATTTTAACTGTTCTTTCGCCAACGTTTCAACGGTGCAAATTGCAAGTCACTAGTTCTAACCGTTCTGAAGTTATTCTAAAAAAAAAACATTTAAGTTAACATTTTTAAACAAACAATGCCTCCAAAGGGATAAGAAATATTGCTGCTCCCTACTAATTTAACAGGACTAAAGTTTAGTCGTAACATTACGTGCTTGTCTGTAGATTAATTAATGCCAACATTTTCAAATCTTTACAGGTCATTTATTGTGCAAAATGTTTGTGTCATTTTGTTTTGGTAGGGGGTTTTCTCTGGGTGCAGCTTACCTGCAAGCATGGCTTATATGCAAGACAATACGGTAATCGTAGAAATGTGAAAGCCCCCCCCCCCTCCAAAAAAGGCAGTGAGCGTATTCCTCCCCAGACACTTTTTCCCTAGTCACTTTCCATTTAGGTGGGTGCCGATTTAATTTATTCAACAAACACCGAAAAAAGGAGCATCGTAACAACACTACTAAAACCAAACCATCCGCGCTGCTAGGCAGCACTCAACTACAATATAAATGTTAACAAAACTCAGGTAAATTCCGGAAAAATTTACCGCACACTTTCACAATCAAGACAACAGCTTCGTCCAGCGAATTATTGGTAACTTGAGCTGCTATCTTCTTCGGGCCTCAAGGATATAGCTCGGACTTTTTACATTTTCCACTCCAGTTCGACGAACTATCGCATTTGAATTTGGCTGGCAACGTTGCCTCCTGTAGTTGTGCTGCGGGCCTAGATCGTTCGTTCCTATTTGCCACTGACAATGAAGTCGACCTGCCAGATTGTTGCTTACAAAATGCTTCACTCTAGGAAATGAAGGGCCTTGAACGTTCTTCAATTGCACATTTTTCTTCTCGTGGAGGCAACGTTGCCAGCCAAATTCAAATGCTATAGTTCGTCGAACTGGAGTGGAAAATGTAAAAAGTCCGAGCTATATGCTTGAGGCCCGAAGAAGATAGCAGCTCAAGCTATCGAAAATTCGCTGGTTGTCTTGATTGTGAAAGTGTGCGGTAAATTTTTTCCGGACTTTTCCCGAGTTTTGATGACGTTTCACAGTACGAAAATTAACGATGTACTTAATATAAATGTTGAGTTTTTGAAATCATCTCTTAAGACAAAGTCAGAACTTTTCGTGCACATGAAAGCATTTTATCACGTTTGTGTTTTTAAGTTGAAAGTTTAGTGGCACCATCTGTTGTCAAATTGAAGAGCTACTTAAGTTGGTTACTTTTTTACGCATTCTATCAGAGATGACCACTCGATTTTTTGTTTTTTAAATTATTACCGCTTTACACAAACCTTATAAAATCAATAGGTTTCACATGCAAGAACAGAAGGGCAAGTTGCTACGGAGCTGTATTTCACATTCAAGTTCATATTATTTCTTGTGGCCCGTTATTGTAAAAGTCAAATTTTGTACACATCAGTAGTTTAATGCGTCTACTGGTCGCGACGAATGTATTCCTAGTGGGTAATCATTCCTACAAAGTACCATCCTTTTGTTATAAAGGCCACTAACAGTTAAACAGGGTTTCCACCAAAATACGGAAATCAATTCCCTGAGTTTTCCAGAGTAGATGAAGTAATTTTCCAAGCTATTTACCGTAATTTTAGGAAGGAATTTTTTTCACACATTTTACCAGTTTTGTGTTAAAAGGCTGAAGCTTTTAGATGGGAAATCAGAGAATTTCCTGAGTTTCAAAGGTAGTTTAGTTTAAATTAAAGGTAGTTTTCCAGGTTGGTGGGAACCCTGTAATAGTTCTCATTGATGCTAGCTTTTTTTATCTTATTCTTGAAATTCAATATAACTAATTTCTTATCTTTTAAAGACGTTAATTTTACAGAAAATGGCGTGTATTGTGGGTGGGTTTTTGCGACCCCCCCCCCCCCCCGGTCCTAGCCAGACCCCTTGCTATTGCGACAAACTTTAATTATTTATTATTATTATTATTTATAATAATCTGAATGGACACAGCATCACTAAACCAATACGCTCGAAACTCGAAATATCTGGGGCGGAGGATGGTAAAAACTGATACCAAAACCACGGTTTTGTAGGCGTGAAAACCGAAACCGGACCTGAAGTCAAACAAATGAAACCGATCCATCCCTAGAGGGAATGCAGTACTTTGGCCGATATGCATAATTAAACTTACGTTGAAACATTGGGACAATTCAAACATGACAGGTATACATAAAAGGGAAACACAAAATCGTGGCAGCAGAAAAAATAATGTAAATCGTGTATTAAAACGCCCATTGACCTAAACGGTAATATGGGAAAACACTAGGGTGGTTGTTAAATAAAGCGTAATCCGTTTTCTAAACTTCCTTCTCTACATTCTGTCACAAAAACAGCGACAATGAAAACTTTTTTGAAGTTTGGGTAATTTTGCAACAGGAAAACGACTATTTAACGGGTAGGCATCAATTCCACTACTTCACGATTTTGACCTTAAATCATTTTATAGGGGTAAGGTTAGCTTTGCCTCGGCATTTTTAATACACAATTTATAGTACAATTATTCTCATAAAAGCTATGATGAGTCTAGTGCTTGTCAGGCGCGAACTAGCCTCGTCCCTCTACAAGCAGGACGATGCAGTATAACGCACGTTAAAGTTCTGTGGTTCCCCACTCGTCGAGTGCCTTTGATTCTGTTTACGGACCGCTTTTTTTTGCAGAACCACTGCCAGGCAGCCCTCTACATCCCTCCTCCTTCGCCATAAAACCAATGGGTATCCACATTGGATACACAGTAGCATATCGGGCAGAAGCCCCATTTCTGGCACTTTTTGATCAAATCTAGGGCATCTTCCTCCTCCGATCGTGCCAAAATAGACTTCATATTGATGAAAGCCATGCTTCAGCCACAACATTTATTGCAATGAACAACTACCGGGCGGCACGCCTGCGCGATAGAGGTCACCTGCCCTTAAAGTGGCACTATCACCGATTGAAAGCTGACGAAATCTGACAACTAGCGCTATCCAGTATTATCTAGCAGTTTGTTTGCACCAAGCGAAGAAATGCATAACGGCATTTCTTTTAATGAAACAAACAAGCTACGACATCCTTAATTATTGGGTGAAAATTTGGTTCGTCCTCGTGCACCTGGGAGCGAGCTATAAAGGTTTAACAAGATTACGGCCACTAGAAGGCGCCATGGTATTTTCGTTTGCATTTCAAACTGTGATAGTGCCACTTTAACCTACCCAACCCCAAATCCCCCCCCCCCCCCCCCCCGGGGGGCCCAGTGCCTATAATCATGATTATAATGATGATTATAATCATGATTTTAACGCGTTTCCACAACGTGGGATCAATTTGTAGTCCGTTTCGTGCAAGTTTAAGGTAAGTTTTTTATTTTATTTTTGGCCATATTGGTTCACCTGTGACGAACCTGATATCGAAAAGTCATTGCAGACACATCGCTTCACACAGCACGTCTACCAAAAACAACGCAGACAATCACATACGTTTGTAGATCAGACTATCTATTTTCAAAGATTTTTTATTTGTTGGGCAATTTTTGTTTCCTGTTAATTCATCAGTACCCCATAACTTTGTCCACAAATTCGGTGAATTTCGAAGGATTTCCAGGAGTATACTGATTAACACTTTCAAGATTTGAGTTCAGCACCTGTATCAAGTTTCTACAGTTACAGAAGGACAAATGTCCCGTGGAGTGAAACTGTTGTGCCAACTCCATTTGGTGATTATTCATCAAGTTTTCGTTCACAACTACCAGTAAATTTTTCTTGGCTTCTAACGCTTCTAAAACACTTCCAGCACCGGCATGACTTATAACCAGATCGGCCGTTTTGATATCCTCTCCAAGGCTGGGTTTCAATCGAAAATATTCAACTGTAGGTAAATCTGATGGATTATGTTTGGACTTTGTTTCCGGTAAAGTCGTCCCAGTGCCAATCTGTAAAACCATCTTTTGAAATCCCTTCTTGTGTAATGCTTCTAACGCTTCCTGTTTCGTAACAGTTTCGATCAGTTCATCAAAACACGTAGTTCCTACAGTTACGAAAACCACTTTCTCATCTTCTTTCATTTTGTTATGAATAAACCAACTGCTAACCAATGTTTCTTCACTACTTGTTTCTATTTCCGCTTGGACGAAGGGAAACCGACTACATAGCCATCAGTCCCAGATAGTCGGACCTCGATTTGGAACCCAATTGGTACCAACGCAGACTGATTGAGACAAGGCCAACTTTTTAGCGCATTTGAGGAGTGGAACTGGGCTTGCAAAACGGTAAGCATTCTCATTGGCTGCAGCGACCTGGTCGGGCGGTCAAGTTGCTCAGTGCGCGGGCGGCTTAAAATGCAAAATGGAAGACAGACGTCTTGTGAAGCCTATAATTGACTATACAAATTAAAAATCAGTACCTTCCTAAACGACCGAACAGAACGCACCACTGTTAGAGACAGTTTGGCTACAAACTTGACATCGCGCGTGCGCAGTAACGTTGCGTCAGCCGTTCAGTATCTTCCGAAACTGCAATCACAGCTCAGCAAAATCAACAAGTTACGTCATACCTTTAACGTGATCAAGATTAGTGCGGAACTAATCTTGACGTGATCAAGCGTGGCTAATTGCAAACCATCTCGGGGAGGTGGTTGCTAGTGGTGGCACAGGGGCCAGTCACGTCTGCGAGCGCCAGCGAGCGCGTTCGCCGGCGCTCGCGGACAACGTGACTGGCCCCTGTGAGTGGTGGAGCTTTTGAGCATGGGTGAGGTGCCGGAACCAGATTCATCGCTGTCGATGGTTGACGTAAGCAAGCAACAACAACACGACTATAGTAGGGAATGAGCTGAACTGACACCAACAGTGGTGCGTTTGGTTCGTTCCTTTCGGTACTTTAGGAAGGTACTGAAGGCAGCAGAAAAATTACAAAATACTATCACAACATTATACTGGTACGCGAAAACTCACGGTACGACCTAACAGAGCGAACCAAACGCACCACTGTTGGTGACAGTTTGGCACATTCCCTGCTAATATCCGTGCTGATGCGGCTTGAATGACGTCAACATCGTCAGCGACGAATCTGTTTCGTCAAAACTGTTAGCTCGCGCATGCTCAAACCTCCACCCCAGGAAACCACCTCCCTGAGATGGTTCGCAATTTGGCATCGCTCTCGCCTGGTCACAGCCATTAGCCAATCCTGGTCAAATCCATTAGCTAGGTCTGGTCGCGGTGAAAGTATGACGTAACAATACGCTGCTGAGCTCGTTGAGCTGTAGTGTAGTTTAGGAAGGTACTGAACGGCTGACTCAACATCATTGCGCACGCGCGACGTCGAGTTTGGAGCCAAACTGTCTGTAACAGTGGTGCGTTCTGTTCGCTTTGTTCGGTGCTTTAGGAAGGTACTGAAAAGCTCGAATAAACGCGATTCGCAAAGTTTATATCTCAGGCGGCCTTTACTTGATTGGCAGTATTATTTTGCCATCAGGTGTCTATATCTATTATTATTATTATTATAGCCAGGTGTCTATTGCCAGTATTATTTTGTCCATCAGGCGTCTTATATAATTTATTAACTCAATGGTCTATAGTCAGAGCCCCTTAAGGGGCCCCCTTCTTAGGGGGGGGGGGGGCTCTGCTGTAGTGCAGTGTAGTTCCCAACGAATTAGTTAGCTATACTGATTCAACGGGCACTTTTATTTATTGATGAAGTTATACATTATTATTTTAAACTGAAATGCATAAAGCATATTAATACAAAGTACATTTACTAATTATATCTTAATATCGCTAACAAAAAATCTGCAAGATAGGAGGTAGTTCATGCACAAATTTTAAGCTCCGCTAAATATTCTTAGTCACAGCGTGGTTCTTGGAGTAATGACGGTCAGTGCGTTGTGATCATATTTCAAGACCTTTCATTTGATTAGCCGTCATTACAAAAATAAACGGTAAGCAATGGTTTGAATTCAAGTTAAATAACCTATTTTGTTTGTTGATCGTCCGGAAATTGGGAATTCTATAGCGTCAGATTCGCTATAAACGTAAGTTAATGTGAACGTCTTGTAAGGTTTTTTTTTGTCTTAGATAGGCCTATTTTCTGATGGGTGCGATTATCTTAAGGATTTTGGCGCGTGGCTAGTGTTACATTTTAGCAGTTTTAAAGCCGATGGAGTCTTGTTTTTTTTTTCCTATTCGTTGGTTTTTAAGTTAATTAGGATGCCGAATTCTGTAATAGATGCAACATTTGTGTTCTAGTTTTTTCTTTCTCATTGATTTAAATCCACATTTTCAGTGATTGAAAAACAAGGTTGGCCCTTTGCCCCAAATTTAATGTTTTAAAATTGGACCGACTTCAATAATTTATTAAGTGGGTGTGCTCTTGGTTCATGAACATTGATTAACAATTCTTTTTCGTGTGTGTGCAAGG
This sequence comes from Lithobius niger, assembly GCA_023313725.1. NCBI lineage: Eukaryota > Metazoa > Arthropoda > Chilopoda > Lithobiomorpha > Lithobiidae > Lithobius > Lithobius niger. The sequence goes on from JAHWFP010193524.1 coordinate 28,770, forward strand.
TTAGTAAAGAAACTTACGCATAAATTGTTTTGCAAAATAAGCAAGTCCTCTGCAGTCATTTCCTGTTTTGAAATCAATTGTTCTGGATATGGTTTGCATAAAAACATGGTAGATGTTACTTCCAGTTCAAAATGTGCTGGCACTGGCAGTAAGAGAGTTAGAGACGCTGCTGCCAGTACTCTATGTTAATTGGCCTGTACTAGGGTTGTACTGGCATCAAGTAAGTTGAAAACGCTGCTGCCAGTACTCCCTATCAAATTGATCTGTACTAGCGTTGTACTGGCAGCAAGTAGTTGAAAACGCTGCTGCTAGTACGCCCTATCTCTTGGTCTTTACTAGTGGTGTACTGGCAGCAAGAGGACGCCAGCCAAGGATGAACACTAGTTAGCCCCACTGATTACCAAACCTCGCTGCGTAGCTCTCCATGAAACACCTTCTGAGGGGGTGCGCTTATCACATACATCGAGAATTCGTTTGATCCTAAAACGTATGATATAAGCATTTATGAAACAAAAAAGTGTTAAAAGGCAGCTTGGTTAAAGACGACAGCTAGTGAAAACGAAAAAATTCAAATAAAAAAAAAGAACTTAAAGGGACATAAATCCCTGTTGGCTTTCCGGCATGACTCAGTTTTGCGACATATTCGTCATGAAAATTAAAAACTTTAAAAGTATACAGCCAAAAAAAAAACCAGCCCACGTCCAGTTTCGAACCTGGAACCACGGGGTGGCAGTCTGATGCTTTATCAACGAGCCACATAACATACGTTAGTTCCTCTTTCCCTGATTGACCATTCAATCTGTCAACATTAGTTGCGCATGCGCAGTCCCATTCCCACGACTAATGGCAGTAGCCACTGCGTAAAAAAAATGGTGAAATTTCTTGACTTAGCCGTACAGGTTAATTCTTTTTTCTTATTAGATTCGTCTATTTTTTTATTTGGCTTATGGAAGAAAAGTTGGCAATTATTTAGAAGAACTACTTTTCACGCTAGCGACTTAATTTACCCTTGGACTAACAACTCTCCAAAATGGACGATTCACGTACGGCTACCTGTAAGCTCGACTATTCCGTCCTTCTGAGCTGCGATTCACCGCCACCATGAAATCCGCCAGTGGCGTGTCACCTTAGACCACCTCACTCTTGTCACCCGAGTGACGAGAGTTAAACGAGAAAACCTTCGGAAATAGTTTCTATCTCCCATCACGCAAGGTCGCTCTGCAGTCTAACAGTATCTGGCGCACGGACTGTGTATGGCGGTGAAGGTAGGCGACTCCTCCATCTCGAAGAGAGTTTTTAATCCAAGATTTCCTACCCATCGACCCCTTTCGTCGTTCCAGTTAAGGAAGTCCTAACGAAAACGTGTGCAAACGCTTATTTATTTAGGCAAGAATTATTAAAACACGCTAAAACGCTGCTCACAGCCATGGTGACAATGTCGCCATTCTGCGAGATGAGAGCGCAACAAGAAAACCTGATATCGACCAGAACATTAGCAAACAAGAGTTATCTCTGGACTTAGTTTGGAGTCCATTGGAGCGCATCGCCATCCAGCTGCATGAAAAGAGTGGAGCTGAATTGATGAATTTGCAGGGCCCAGCATGCCCAAAGGTAACTCAGTGAACTGTAGCATGAGCTATCTGCTTGGAAGACTGAAAGCTGGGAAGAGAGGGAGACACGATCGCGCAATAAGTACGGGAGGCTACGAAGCTAGCAATTTCGAATGCGCAAAAATTTTTGATTTGAGTTGTGGTGTAAACGTTCAAATTTTTCTTCGTTAGGCCTGATGTTGAAGTTTTGGATTTATTTTGTTACAATGTGAGCACTAACGATCTTTTTCATAAATTATCGATACTTGCTCTTTTTGGTATCATCGCTGCCTTCGCTTATTCCGTAGGTGCAGTAACCTTTACTTAAATTTTGGGATGTTGCGTCGTATGTTTATTTAGGCAAGAATTATTAAAACACTCTAAAACGCTGCTCACAGCCATGGTGTGTGAAGGAGCCCCTATTCTTCTCATGTTCCATGTCAATAAAATAAATAAAAACCTGCACGTTGTAGTTTAACACCGTCTGTGGTAATCTATGGTAAGTTTTAGAATGCAGGTAGCACCTCTCTTCAATGTTAGTTGCTGCTTGCCATTTGGCGAACGTAAACCAAAAGCTGGCAACCTATTTTAGTTCCACTCTGAAACAGTGACTAACAGAACGGATATTTCGGGACTGGTTTAAGTTTAAAGATGAACACGTTGTTACTGTCACGATGACGCTCATATTCAAAAAAAATAAATAAATACTGATCAGTATTTATTTTTTTATTGGGGGGGGGCGGGGCAATTGAGGCTTAATGGCGCATCGACAGCTTTTTATTTGAGTGTCATCGTGAAAGTAACTTAGTTTGAGAATTCGTAGTATTATGGCGAGGTTTTTTTAAACAGTTTGGTGTATTATTTTTTTTTGTTTTAGCCCTCTACTAATGTAATGCGTAGACCTAAACTGAACTTGAAAAACAAAAACGACACAAAACGGCTTGTTATAGAAAAGCTCCTATCGGATGGGCCTAGTTTTGATTTCACTATTACGGAAACAAACTATTTTTTCGTGTGCCTTAGCCATTCTCCTACCTACCAAAAAAAAAAAGTTAACTTCATCGTCTTTACTTGTGGTGATGGCAGTGTCTGGCGGTCATTTAACTGCACCAAATTAACAATGGGTAAGTAATTAGGCCTTTATGAAAACAAGGTCATACAGCCAACTCTTAGTCTGGAGGTCATTCAAACTGGTTTATCTGAAGAATGTCAGTAGCTAGGAAACTTACCACCTGCTAGCTATAGTAATGTACTCCAAATGATAGTCAGAACTGACTGACTTTAAAGTTGCCCAAATCAAAATGTAATTTTAAACAGCAATCAGGCCAACACTAACTTCAAAGGTTCAAGTTCAAACTTTATTATTTTAAATTCGCTTTATTTCCTTTTCCAGGGTTTGTACAAGATATTGGAAATACTGGAATATACTTGAAATTTAATTTTGATACTGAAAAATACTTGAATTTTTAAATCCAGCTAAACTAATGGTTTTCTCCTGCAGTTAAAACAAATTTGTTGCAATTGCGTTGTAACGGTTTAGTTTTACAAGTTTTATGTGACTTATTTAATTAGTTAGTGCCATCATCAGTTTTCATTTTCGGGCACTGTTTGAAAAGGCTCACTTCTGGTTACAGAAATAACACCGCATCCCGCTAGCCATTCTGTTGACGTCCATATCGCTTTGTAGTTGAATTTGACATTGTGCTGATCATGGCACAGACGGGAAAGTGTATGGACCTTTGTGTTTAAAGTTCCAAAAACTTTTAAATTCTACTGGAAGATCGGTAAAACTACATATTATAATATACTGGAAACCTGGAGAAAAAATACTGGAGAAAAAAAGTTGCTGAGCTGTACAATCCTTTTTTCATGATGTTAGCCCAAGTCTGAAGCAAATACAGTGAAAACTCTTTACATGGTGGATTTTTTTTTCAATTTAGTTGATTTCTTTGAGCCTTAAGTCAGCCGAAGCGATTTAATGCTCGTGTGGCTGAACCGGCTCAATTTTGAACATTACCAGACTTTTGGAAAAGAAGAACTATCTGGTAAATAAATATGATTCAATTCAAATGATTTCTACTTGCCGGCCAGAAAATATACATTACTTGTAAATTTCTTGCATTCAGTTCCTGGATGCTCCCTACCCTGGAGGAATCAAAACTCTTGTGATGCGTCCAGCTCAGACACCCACCTGCTCATGTGTGGGTCCCGCACGTGCAGGCCCTCCATAAATGGTATTAGGGCGATAGCCAGCCATCTCTTTTCCTACAATCTCCGGCTTGGTCACATCACTCCTAGATGTCCGCCATATTGTTCTCCGTTCGTCATTCTCCTGAGCTCATCGCATCACTCGCTGTTCTTGCCGGCCACTCGGCAACACACTTCCTCACCAATATCTCATTGCGTCGAGTACAGCCGGTCTCGGCGTTCGTCGCTGCACGCATCTCGCGACCTTTGCTGTGCCGTTCCAGCTGCTCGTCATTGGCAAGTCTCTTTTACTAGCCTGTTTGCAACCCCATCCACTCGTCGTTCGATAATCTCTTGCTCGACACCTGCCACCGCCGCCCGTTCATCGTTACAAAATCCGTTGTCTTTCGCTTACGCCTGCCTCTCCATTCAAGGTTCATTTGTCGTTCGCAAGCTCATTCATCGTTCGCAAATCCGTTTGTCGTTCGCAAGCTCGTTTGTCGTTCGTAAGCCTGTTTGTCGTTCGCTAGCCCGTTCGTCGTTCGTATGCCCGTTCGTCATTCGCAAGCCCGTTCGCCAGTCGCAAGCTAGACGACCGCAGCTTGCAGCCCATTCCTCGTTCGCTGTCCATACCTATTACAACTCGTTCACAAGTTTTTCGTTGCCCAGATCGTTCGTCATTTGTCATTTGCTTAAACCGCTAGAAACTCACCAATCGTTCGCTCACACATCTTGGCAGATGTAATTTAATTTTGCTAATCGTCATGAATTCATTTCCATCAAGTCCCCCCCCCCCTCCCAGCTAATCCCTACATCGTCGAATCATCAGTCAATCGCATGCACTATCACCGACTACGCAGCCTGTTTTTTTGTCTTTCAATTCGCTCGTCAGTGGCTTGATCCCGGGCCTCGAGAATCTTACAAGCAGCCCGGTAACCGAACAAGAATTTCCCCAAAATTTGAAGAAATGTAACTACCATTTAAAAAAAAAATAGTGTCTTGTAAATTTTCCACAACCGTGGCATACAGCCATGGCTTCCTGAAGAGGGCGGACCCATAACGATATCTTGGAGTGGGCTGCAGAGTGATTTTTCTGTTTTGATGCATTTCTATATTAATTTAATAAGTTTTTTCCATAAATTTCGGCAATGTTTCCAAGTTTATTTACTTTGGAGGGGCCCCGCAACCCCCTCGATCCGTCTCTTGGGTCCAATCTTGCCTTCGATGCAGTCATGCTGACGCATAGGCTATAGGATCGGTAACCGGATGCTAGTAGGCCCAATGCAGGCCATCTTTGTACTTTGTAGCACTACCGAAAGATGGCGTTGGCATCGACTCACGGAAAGTACGACAACAAGTGCTATTACGCAGACTTTTGATTAAATTTGAGGCGGTTTTAGTAGAGTTACGAACATAAATTTGATGTAGTAATACGTAGTAAAGGTAGACATCCTTCATTTACTAACTAGTTTTCCCCAATTCTTAAATTTCCCCACTGTAACCTGGTTACTTGGTTACGTAAAATTCACGAACCCTGATTGATCCAGTCGCCATCCTCGCCTTGAAGCTCGAGGTCTGCGTTCGTTTTCAAACCACCAAACTCTCTGCCCTTCAACCACCATTAGAATTCTCGAGGCAATTCTTTCGACCAGCGAATTCAGTTACTCGACCAAACGCCACAAATCGCTACCACAGGATCAAATTGACATAATCGTCACAAATCTTGAAGGAAAATCGACCCATCCCATGTTCACGTCCTCCTGTTGTCACACGAGAACTACGTAGGAACATTTCACTAACCCCGCTCTTCAAACCTTACGAACTGATGCCTTCTGCTCCACAACCAGCTGCTTCTCCTCAATCGTCCTGACAAAGCCGTTACACCTCGCTCATCGCTACACACTGTCCCTTACCATGATACTTGGTAGCGCTTGGGCCCTGCGCTCCCCTGACTGAGTCATTGGTGGACTCCCACCATGCTCTTTACATGGACATCGTCGCTTGCTACCATCCACCAACCTCACCAACTTTGGATCCATTTCACCCTGCTCACAATCTCCCACAGACTTCCACCATCCTTGCTGTCCCAGCCTATGGTTCTACGTTCAGCAGTTGGCTACTTCCAAATTTGGCCTATCAAGAAGTTTCCAATGGATAACCCACAATCTTACATCCACTTTCAATTCTCGCCCACTCCATTAACAACAGCTCTGGAGAAACATCTCATCCGATTCATCATGACCACTTTGCCATACTACACCCTTCACATCCAGTCACGTCACCACCTTCACCTGGGGTGACTGCTGGAACTCAACATCACCAACCGAATGGCCTTGTGAATCTGCCCAAAGCTGCATTCTCCTCTCCTCTCCCTTTCTGAACCTGAAATTCGCACATCTCTCGACTCATTCAGGCCCATCTGATACTTCATTCGACTTCCGTTGATCACAACCCCTCCTCTACCGACTCGGCAACCTCTTCCGGATATTGCACCCGCATTTCCCACAGGTGAAGAACTCGGCTTACAAAACATTCGAACTCACTCCTGCGCATCGGAACCAAATCAATTCTTCATACGGCACGGACTTATGCCCCTTCCTCCCCTCTCACAGCCAATCTTTCGCAACATCTCTTTTCAAGCACTCGTCTCGACGCTTGCCACCGTTCTCAAACCGGACTAGACGAAGCGAACATGATTTGCTCCACGAATTACCTTCGCCTTCAAATCCACATCCTCTCGGAAACCTTCATCCGGAAAAATTTGAACTGCAATGCACACTCTGTGAAAATCCTTCGCCCTCCTGCTCTTACTTCGTGAACTGAACCTCCGTTACTCGCTCTCGCATGGCATCTTCCTTTCACTCGGACCTGCAATTCAACTATATGACAAAACTCTTACCTTTCGACGACAACCTGTGAACTAACCTGTCACCCGGAAGAGCATGGACGCAATCCAAGACCGTTCTAACTTACTCAACGCACAATCACAGTGTCACACCACAGGTGTTGTCACCCGACTTCCAACGTCTCACCCTCATGAAGCTTCCTACTCAAACCCTGCGATTCCAGAAATCAATCCTGCCACCTGATCAGACCTCCTAGACGAAACCCAATCCAGGTTCGAACATCAGGCATTTCCCCTTTTCAACATAGATCTTTCTATCCCCCCCCCCCCCTTTCGACGAAAAGTCAACGCTGGAATCTGGAAACTCACCGAATTTTCTAGCCAACTGGCTTTGGTAATGGAATGTTCCCTCCCCACTCTGACTACCTTACGCGCTATAGTCGATCATGATCAGAGAAAGTTGCACCTGCAACAAATCCACCACAACTCTGTCACTGGGGACCCAAGCTCTCACCCTTGGGGACCCGCCATGATGGTGCCCGCCACCTATATTGACGAGGTCATCTACAAATGCAAGAAATTTACAGGTAGTGTTTATTTTCTGGCCGGCAAGCAGAAAGCCCAATTTTACCAGGGGGGAGGTCAAAATCGGTTTCTATTGCCTTAAGGAAAATATGCACTACTTGTAAATACCCACCCAACCTCCCCTCTCGAGACACCATCATAGCTGACATATCGAGAAGAAAATAGATGGCTCACTATCTCCGTAACACCATTTACGGAGGGCCTGCGCAGGTGGGCGTCTGAGCTGGGCGCATCACAAGAGTTTTGATTCCTCCAGGGTAGGGAGCATCCAGGAACTGAATGCAAGAAATTTACAGGTAGTGTATATTTTCCTTAAGGCAATAGAAACCAATTTTGATCTACCCCAGGTAAAATTGGACTATTTATTAATATTTATTCGGGTTTAAATAAATAATTATACCCTCCCTCTAAATATTTCAATTAATTACACCTTAATAACAACCCTCTTCAATGTTGATCCAACAGTTGGCGGCTAGCAGTTAGAGAATGCCATTCCAAGGTGGATACTGGACATTTCAGGAACCGGATAAGTTGAGACGAACGGTTTGCGACGTTATAAAGCTCAGATTTATAAGGGCTGTATGATAGCTTTTTTTCTACTGGGAGTTGAAGAAAATTGTACAATTTGTAGATGCATAAATTGAGAAATCGTGCATTGCACAAAGATGTGTATGTTATGTGAGGAGTAGAAATCTTGAAATGGCGAGTGCTTTCTAAGGGCTACTGGTCAACGTGCTACTAGACTGACGTTCGAGAGGGTTGCTGTTGGCATCCAAGTGTTTGTTTCTATGTAAAGCTGACTTGGGAAGGCACAAGAGAATTGTTATCTTAAAGTGGACAGGAAAAAAGTCTGCCCAGAGGGATGCGTGGGCCCGATCTGTCTAGTTGCTTTCTGCAATAGGAAAATGGTGGACCTGAACCTTACGAGAGGCCACTTCACTTCTTTCTTTGACGCAAAAGCTAGCGCGTAATTTAATAACTGGTAGCCTGACGTATTTGTTCTAATGCAACAGCCTCCAAGCTTCTCGTGCTAGTGTGTTACACAGCTTGTGACATGTCGGATTCCTCTTAAATTGACTGCGTACTGAAACTATTTAAATTTTTTTTACAAATTTTAAACCATTTTACGTTTTCTTTTCAGGTTTTGTTCATTACTCTGTAACTTCCTCCCAACATGGTTAGCAAACTTTATGTAGGAAATCTAGGAAGCGGCGCCGCCAAACATGAGATTGAATCAGCCTTCGGCAAGTTTGGACCACTCAGAAACGTGTGGGTTGCACGAAATCCACCGGGTAAATGTTTACGTGTAATTACCACGTGTATTTCCTTTGCCATTGCATTACCTATTGTACATTAGGAACAAGTTTACTTCCCCCACATGGCCTACAATTTGGG
>JAHWFP010193548.1:2169-13653 GCA_023313725.1 Lithobius niger
AAAACACCCCCCCCCCCCCTTTTTTTAGTAATCGCATATTCCTATAGGATGCGTGCGACACGTCACGCCAGCAAACTGGCCAAACTAGTGCATGATTGGCTGACTTTGAGTGAGCCAACTCGCCTGCTTTTTTACATAATAATTTTACGAAATAGTTATACTTACATAATGCACCCACCATATCAATAATTCGTTTTCTTTATTTGAGTGCATCTATGATATATCCCGCCACATTCCTCCATCTAAATTTCCTACTAATCAAAATCTCAAAAAATGTGGCGTACTCAATGGCAACAGACCGACTTTCGGGGGGGGCGCCGCGGGGCCCCGGTGCGATTTTAAAGTGTGTTCTCGTTTGATGTGACTGTGATTTTCAGCAAGGTACTTCTAATCTTTTTATCGTAAAGTGTTACATTATATGTGTTGTCACAATTGAATTTTTATATTTTGTACTTTATTAAAAAATAAAACATACGTTATACTTCACGCAGCCTATGTGTCCCCGTCCCCCCCAGTTATTTTCATGGATCGACGCCCATGCATTGAGCGCACATGCAGAATCACCAAGAATGTGTTTTCGTATATTCCGGTAGTTCTGATTGGTAGGGCTGTAGGATGTTATCGTTCCCCTGCGAAGTGGGTCCCCCCCCCCCCCCCCAAACCCCACCTGTAGTTCTGACTGCGTTCTGCCAGATGTACCAGTGCGGCCTGCCAGATGTGCGCCCGATGTATACGGTTCAGTCTGGTAGCGTGCCCTCGATCATACGAAATTTGCCTGTGGACGCTCTACCGCGAAATGATCAATCATAAAAGTAACCGTTCTTTGATAATATGGCACGATCTCCATTCACCATTCACGGGGAATTAAGCTAGAAAAATAAATTCACTATTTTAAGGGAGAAGGCCGCTGAGCACACTGTGGTCTACGCGGCTGTAAGAATGCTAAGACTTGACGTTTCCAAAAATGGAGTGATAACAGTAAAAGCTTCATGTTGATAGTTTAACCAGAGCAGGCATTGGCGATAATGAAATTTCGACTACACGATTTTTGCAGTACTTTTGATATACGATATTTGCGATTATTGCAATATTTCTCAATATGTAAGCCAAGCTGCTTCAAGTTTAGGCCTATTAACTATACACGTTTAGGCTAGTATATATTACTGCTACTAGGCCTAAATGTACGTAGTTAATTAGCCTAGTTAGTGTAGTGTTGATAAAAAAATTATGAAACTCTCCTAATTCTTATTTATTCAAAATATTTAAACACTTTCAAATACTGTATTTTTTAAGAATTTAAAATAATATATTGTCTCGCCTATAATAAATAAGCCACATCCAGAAAAAAGACCTTACATAAAAAAAAAATTTCAAAAATTTTCAGCACGATTCATGACCCGTTAAGACGTGAAAATGTGATCTTAATTAATCAACAGACAAGCATTTTATGTTGTAACATTAGTCTTGTTAAAATTAGTAATAAGCAGCAAATTTTCTTATCCATTTGGAGGCCATTTTTGTTTAAAAATGTAAATTAATTTGTTTCTTAGCATTTTAGGACGGTTGCAGCTAGAGACTTGTGGTCTGCACCATTGGAAAGCTAGCAAAAAAACGCGGTTAAAATAGCCTATTTGAGCGTCAAAATCGGTCAATATTAACGAAATTATTGACAAACGTTCCTCACCGATGTGAAACAACGAAATGAGCTGGAAGCTGTGATCGTAAAACATTGTATATACTAATAAAATAAGCTAATCATTTTAAGTAGACGTTTGTCAGCTGTGTTATTGTCCAGTTAGACGTTTATCAGCTATGTTACTGTCCAGTTAGACGTTTATCAGCTGTTATTGTCCAGTTAGACGTTTATCAGCTATGTTATTGTCCAGTTAGACGTTTATCAGCTATGTTATTGTCCAGTTGGACGTTTATCAGCTATGTTATTGTCCAGTTATAAACGTTTATCAGCTATGTTATTGTCCAGTTGGACGTTTATCAGCTATGTTATTGTCCGGTTAGACGTTTATCAGCTATGTTATTGTCCAGTTGGACGTTTATCGGCTATGTTATTGTCCGGTTAGACGTTTACCAGCTATGTTATTGTCCAGTTGGACGTTTATCGGCTATGTTATTGTCTAGTTGGACGTTTATCAGCTATGTTATTGTCCGGTTAGACGTTTATCAGCTATGTTATTGTCCAGTTGGACGTTTATCAGCTATGTTACATCCATTATACTCCCATCCTTTATACGATATTCCGTTTCGGTCATTTTCCAGATTTTTATTTAGGCAGATATCAGACAATTACCCCATTAGACGATCCCTACTGCCCATCCCCCCTCATTCCGACCCTGCGGCCTCTTGCCAGTTTATCTGTAGCCACAGCGTTGACGAATTTGACCTACAATCCTTGAGTCTAAACTAAAGGGAGAACACGGCTAAAACTTCGGGAAGAAGCAATGAACCGACGTCTGCCAAATTTAATGGCTGTTCACATTAAATTAGTTTAAAGAAAGGTTAGAAAAAAAGGTATAAGTAATAAAAGACAAGGAACCTGTCCGGGCATGTATTTATCTGGGCATAAACCATACGATCTACCACAAAAGCAAATGTAATAAAAATTCAAAATTACAACTTCTGGAAACACCATTTTTTTTACCAGTATTAAAATAAAAGTTAATGAAATTTCCCTCTGCTGCTGAAGGTCATACAGCGGAGTTTGCATCGGAATTGCCTTGATTAGATGAGGTTACACGTGACACCATGAAGATCCTACTGGCTGTGGCGGATCCGGGATGAAATTTTACGATGGTTCGATTTTAAATCAGCAAGGTAGAGAACGCCGTTTTTCGATAGCAGTCCCAGCTCTAGATTTTTGGGGAATAGATAAAAATACCCCCCCAAAAAATACCCTATCTGACTGCCAAAGCTTCTCGTACATCTCGGTGTTCCTTCTACGTTTTGACTTTTAGACCCTAATTCTAAACATTTAACAGTCCGTTTTTGTTTATTAATTAAGGAAATTAAGGGTTTACTATGAACCTATATCAGTTAACTCAAGACCTGACCTGAAGCCCATTTTTGTGGCCGTATTAGTTTAAGGTATATTAAAGAAACGTACACTAACTGTACCCTGCAATGTTGGCTCCAATGTTGTTCTTCGCTTAAAAGTACTTTATTTTTTCTGAAGTCCTAAGGTCACTCGCGAAAATCTATCTATTTACAGGAGCATATAAAGATTTAGTACTGTAGGAACGATAAGGCTCTGACCCACAGGGAACAGAGGCCAACTTGGCAAGTGTTCGTATACTACAAAACAACCAGTGACTGCCTCTTTACAAGCGGTCTTCTGTACACTTAGGCCATTAGCCGCTTCGGGCCACTCGCTTCATTCTTGCGGGGTTATTTTTATTCATTTTAACTAATTTTTGGACGCTGAAGCTAATGGTGCAAAACCGTTTGTCTCTACCGGTCCATAGATGATGGGCTCACTTGGCAGCCACTTCCGGCCACTTTCGAGCCACTTCCGCTTCATACTTCCGATTTTTTTTATTCCTTTGAACTGATTTTGGGCGCTGAATCTAAAGGCGAAAACCGTTTGTCTCTATCTGGTTAAGCTCATGCTGGACCATTATAAGAAAGAGCGGGAGAAACCAACTCTGGCCCCCCAGTTAGGGTGGGCAAGTAGAAAGCTGGTGAGGGAAAAGGTTTAGTGCTACTTCCATTACCATACTGACTTTCCGCTTCCCCTCCCTAATGTGGGCTTAGAGTTGTTCTCCACCGCCCGTTTTTATAACGGCCCATCTCTACCATCATCTATATATATAATAGGCTCCTATCCTACCAAAAAAACTTGCCATGTATGGTTCAGTTAATGTGTAATCATATGCTTAATGGTACCAGACTTATTGCCCCCACCCCTCACTACCCTTCCAATCTCTTGTTTTATTTTTTTTAAGAGCAGGGCTAACAGACGCACTGTCCCACACACGGGCATTTGGCGTTCAGATCCTCCTCCCCACTCCCAGTTTATCGCTTTGGCTTGAGTAATCCGTACCGTGTGAAAAGTAACCAGTTTCAACTTCTAGCCAAAGAATTAACACATTCGCTAGTTTTCATTTTAGGGGGTAGTCTTCGTTTCTGCTATGAGACTTTGGTTTATAATGTACGATTTGCGATTCGCAAATTAGAAGATAAAAAAAACACTAACCCTAATTTTTCCCAGGTCAAAATTAGTTTCTATCGTCTTACCGAAAATTTATACTACCTGTAAATTTAATTCCATTCAGTTCCTGGATGCTCCTTATCACTCTTGAGGTTTTTCGCTCTCTAGATACGACCAGTGACCAACCCCACTGCAGCCCTCCTATAAAAGCAGACGGCCCAGGCGTGGTGGCCATCTCTTTTACTCTCGATATGTCAACCATGATGGTGACTCAAGAGGGGAGGTAGGGTGGGTATTTACAGGTAGTATAAATTTTCGGGAAGACGATAGAAACTAATTCTGACCTGGGAAAAATTTTTGTTGTCGGCACAAAAATTTCTACTACCCATAAATTCAATTGCATTTATAGTTGACCTCGTCAGTATTGGTGGTGGGCACCATCATGACGAGTTACCCCGGGTTGTGGACTGGCTCCCCCAAAAAGTTTAACAAACTTCGCACTGTGTTGAGAATGAACAGAAACCATTGTGTCTTGCCATTGGGTCTTGCCTCGGTCTTCTGGAGGTGTTCGTTTCTGTTATTAAGTGCTTAAGGGGGGTTGGATTACACATTTGGCTGATGACAATGAGCTCTGCAGACAGTGTAGCTCCATAACTTGTCTTGACATGTCGTAGAGGTTGTTGCTTGTAAAGGCAAATGGCTTGTTCGTGATGTTGCATGGAGGGTTTTTGTTGTGGAGACTTTGGTGAGGAGTGCCCAAGAAGTCTCTAGAGCCCTGAGTTCTGGTTCCTTTTGCGGAATGGAATGAAAAAGATTCAGCCTCTTCGACACTCATCTGTTGTAAGTGTAAGGTAGAACAGGATTGAGTGTTTATTAGGTTTGTTGCCCATGATTTCGGAAGTGCATGAATGATGATTGGCTTCGGGATTATAGGGGGATCTTTGCGTCTTGGTTCAGAGTTTAGACGTGGTCTCAGATGGATGAGTTTTGTGGAAATTAAGGATGACTTTAGACTCATGTGGCGTGACGAGGAGATCCGGTTGGTGTGGTCAGTTTATTCATGTCTTGACTGTTATAAGAAGTGGATGGCAAAGGATTTTGTTTTCAATCAGGTGTAGTCGATGGAAGTGGCATGTCAGGGAAATAGACAGTGTCCTGAATTCTGAATTTAGACCTGTGTCGCTGTTGGCGAGATTTCCACGTTGCTCCGAGATGTTGATCATGAAGGAGCATCAGCTTCAAGTGTGTGAGGATAGTGCCCCTTCCTGTGAGAACAGGTTCCAGATGGATTTGGTGAGGTTGACATGTCGGTGAGACGTTGCAGCGATTCATGACGAGCTTTGGGTAGCTGTGTGTTTCTTGGCCAGGTAGGTGGCTGGCTAGTCCTGAAGAGTTTCGGATGGCTAGTGGTGAATATGGAGTGGATTGGAGAGATTATCGACCTGCACGAAAATGGTTGGCGTTGGTGACTGGTGGTGTGTGTGGCTAGTGTCGTGTTGATGAAAGTTGACACTTCGTTGTTATGTTGTTTTCCTGGTTGAATTCATGGTCTTGTTAGTGAATTTTTGTTGGTGGGTTGACGGAGCTATGGTCGAAGGCTTTTATGGTTGAAAACGAGGGGCTGATGATGAGCTGAGGATGACAGAGATCCCGGGGCCGTAAGTATGGTTGAACAACATGACCCCTGACGGCATAGTTCATGCGTTGATGCAATACATTGGTGGGTCAATGCCGAGTTGCTTTGGTTATGGCTGAAGGATGAGAGGATCGACGTGATGAGGACGGAGGATGATCCAGTGGTTGTTGGCCGAGTTATAGTTGTATTCTTCCCATGTCACGTGTTATCACCAAGGCGGTGGTGAGGGTGATGACGAGGTTGAAAGACATGACAATGGATGATGTTGACCATAAGGCAGTGGGGATGCTGTGGAGACTTTCGGTGTAACTGAGGACGAATGAAATCGTGGTGTCAAAGGAGAGGTTTGGCCACGATTGTTGCGTCTTCGGGCAGAAGACTGGTGTCGGATTACCGTTGAGTTCAAGGGGAAGCCGGTATGAGAAGGGAGAAGTCCAGTTTGGCTGGAAATTATTCGGCAAAAGATCATCATTTGACGGGGTATGTGAGCCTAGGATCTTTTGTTTAGACGAACTATTTCCATTGGCGTAGGATGTGTGTAACAGATCTACAGTCAGGCAATGATCACATCCGACGGAGAGAACAGTGATGGTTTCTTCAAGACAAACGAAGGGTTGAACGAGTGCAAGTTGACTGAGGTCCAAATAGGCTGCCACGAAGTGTGTCAAGAGGCAGCTGGCAGCGGTGGGAAAGGTTGTGCAAAGCTCTTGCGGAGGATGAGAGGTCCCAGCTGGCAGAAGAATGTAGGTATAAGGCTGTAATTATGCTGGTGAGGACCTTGCTGGCAGAGAATGACAGAGGTCTGGGAGTGCAGCAGCAATTGTTGGCGAGGGACAGAAGCCAAGAAGGATGAAGGTGGCGGCGGAGAGCTGCAACAATGGTGAGCGAATCCCAGTCGTGGGGTTGATTGAGCGGAGAATTTTTGTCAGCGGAAAACAGAAGGCAGTTGAAGGGACGGCAGACAGTCATGGGAGGGTCAGTAGCCGAATAGAAGTCATTGGTAACAAGAGGCTTGAATGGCGGTAGCGATGGTTGGCGGTCCGATTGAGCTTCTGACGACGTTCGTCGGGTGGCAGTCTGGTGAGAGCAGGCCGGGGAGGGAAAAGCTTGAAGCAGTTGTCATGGCGATGCTTGAAGTAGTTGGCGTGGAGTAGGCTGTCTCCAAGGTTATGTCATGATGCGTGAAAATCATCGTTGGGGAATATCGTTCCCGTTGTGTTGGAGAGCTTGTGTGGTTGTCCCATGGAAGGGTGAGGCTGAAGCAAGCTGAGAGGAGAAACGGTCTAACTTTCTTTCGAGTGAAAGTTCTTGTTGGAGTGATTGCTCTTCGTCCAGGTGAAGATCTTCGTTCTGAGGAAGGGTTTCCTTCAGGTGAAAGATCTTCTTAGTCATAAGATATCCTTGTAATTGTGAGATCTTCTCACAGGCGAAAATCATCTGCTGAAAGCTCTTTTTTCAGGTGAAAGCTCTTTTTCCAGGAAGGATTGGAAACTGGGGAGCGGTGGTGAGGATTAGTTATCTGATGACATGATGAGAAGCTCCAAGAGATAACTACAGGTGGACAATAACAGCAATCCAATGCGTCAGGATGGTGTTGATTGGCTTGAGCTTCAGACGGAGTTGATGGCGTCAATGGGGAAGCTGCGGGCGATGATGGGTGAGATACAGCGGGTCAAGAGACTTTTGATAAATGATCACAAAGGCGACAGACTTTCGACGCTTTCTACGAGAGATGCTTGGGCGTGAGACAATGGTGAGTGCTCCTCAGAGCGAGAGACTTTCGACGAAAGATCTTTAGGACGAGAGTCTTTCGTCAAGAGGTGTAAAGGCGCAACGTATCAGCGTGAGCTCTTCTGGCGAGAGACGACAAAAGATCTTCGGAGCGAGAGACTTTTGACGAGAGATGCAAGGGCGCAACGTATTGGTGTGAGTACTTCTGGGCGAGAGACTTTTGATGAAAGATCTCCAGGACGAGAGATGTTCGACGAGAGATGCAAGGGCTTGACCTCTTCTGAGCGTTAGACTTGCAACAAAAAATTTTCAGAGCGAGAGACTTTCAACGAGAGATGCAGGAGCGCAATTCTGAGCAAGAGACTTTCGACGAAAGTTCTTTAGTGTGAGAGGCTTTCGACGAAGGTTTTTGAGACGGTGGGCTTACAACGAAAGTTCTTTAGGTGATGGGCTTTCAACGAAGGTACATGAGGCGACAGACTTTTGACGAAAGTTCTTTAGTGCGAGATGCTTTCTACGAAGGTTCTTGAAAAGACGAGCTTGCATCGAAAATTCCTCAGAACGAGAGATCTTCGACGAGAGATGCCAGGCAGAATGCGTGAACTAGAGCTCTTCAGGGCGAGAGGATCTGACAATCGGTCTGCAGGACGAGGGAATTTCGCTAAAGATCGGCTGGATGAGGGACCTCTAAGTGACATACATCCACAGACGAATTGGAGTGGCGGGCACAGTCCAATGTTGGGCCAGATGCTTGATTTTGACGGGCAGTGCCGTGATGATCTTCAGGGTGAGGCTTCTTGACATGCACAAGCTGTATGAGAACCGGAGGTAAGTGGGCGGCTGCCTCGTGTTGGATGCAGTGGCAAGGAGGCCGGCTGAGGATAGGGTGGCAGAGAACCGGGAGGCCTTTGTGGTCGGGAGACAACGATGGTTGCTCTTCAGAAAAACATTAGATGATCCACGGCAAGGTTGCAGGTGGTGGAGGACGGCAGGCTTAATGAAACGGGAGGAACACTAATTGCCGTCGAATTTAGTCGATCCATGAAGATATCTTTCGACGAAAGATTTGAGCGAAGATCGAAAGATGATGGGACATCATCTTGGAAGTGTTCAGTTGAAAGATCTGCCTTGGCGAAGGTGCTGGCGAAAGACGAAAGATTCAATGGGCGTTTGTCAGTGCGTCTCGTAGGCAGTGCGACTTTGGTATGCATTGTTGAGGACGACTGTTGACGAAAGAACGACGGAAGTTCTTGAGACTTCTTCAACGAGAATTCTTTTCTTTCCGACGAGAGATCTTGAGGCGAAGGACGAAAGATCTGCAGGCGAAAGTTGCGAGAGATGTAAGAAGCGACCATCTTCGACAGGAGCTTGAGGAAAATAGATGGCCACCATGCCCGGGCCCTCTGCTTTTATAGGAGGGCTGCGCGTGACGCATGCACAGTGGGGTTGCGCATTGACCATATCTAGAGACCGAAAAACCTCAAGAGTGATAAGGAGCATCCAGGAACGGAATGCAATTAAAATTAGGCTGGCAGTCAGCGACCTCCAGGTCCTTGCCAGTCCTGTTGCTCCAGCAACAAATTATTTTTATTATTATTATTATTTAGAGGTAGTAGAAATTTTCGTGCCGACGACTAGAAACCAAGTTTCACTTTCAAGAGTTTCTTTCAGTTTTGCCTTAGGAGTAATGTGCATGTAACGATGGAGCTACTACAGATTTTTTTTTCTGGTATTTATTTTTATTTGTATTTTTGTACAGTTTTGTGATTTTTTTACGGGAAAACTTTTTTTTTTCTCTAAGTAGAAATTTTGAAAAAACAATTTTTAGGGACTGTCTCGGGTGGCAGCGCCGTGATTTTGGGGGCAAATGCTTTCCGGCATCTGGCAACAGTGAGAGAGCTACAAGGGGAAGGGATCAGTCGCAGCACATAGCTTAAAACAGCAACTTCCTACTTGTGTTGCACAAGGATCAAACGCTCGACCCTGTAACCCCACTCCAACGCAAAGACAAGGTTATGAGGATTGAAAGGTAATGTACTAATCCCTTCGAGTGTCCTCTAAACGTTACGCGACTCACGAAATAAAGCTTCGCTAACGTACCAAAAAAAAAAACGTACTTTTCGCAAGTGCCTGACGGAGCAATGCGGGTTGAAAATTCCAGTTCTTTTGATGGATTAACAGCTAGTAAATTTACCTGTGGCGTCCGGTGGCCTAGGGTCGAACGGGTTTTAAAAATACGTAGCCTAACCCAACTTTTCGAAGTTGTCAGAATAATGCTGTTTTCAATGACCGATGATGACAGCGGGGGGGGGGGGACGTACTTAATTCCTAATTACTTAGGCTACTTTCTTATTTTTTTGTCTCCCTTGACCCCCAACTACTCATCGTCATCAATCCCGACGATAAAAGTTCACCGCCCATAAAGCTACCGAACACTTAGACTTTGAAGGGGAAGAATGGCGTACGTTTTAGACGCATCATCTGTCATGAAGCTACTTTCAGCTATTCCGGAGTGCTTCCGGCATTTCTTTTGGCGCGAGCTAAACAAAACAAGTCTTCTTCTTCTCCCTCGACCTTGCACGAGGGTGAAATCCTTTCCATTCTCTTAGTCAAATGGCGTTCCACCTGACCCGTGGCTATCCAAAAAGGTAGGACTACTCAGCAGACTGTTGCATCTTTTGATTTTTACACGCTTGCGGGCGGCCACCACACTGGACTACTGTGCAAAACGAGGAAGGAGGCTTTGGCCTTGGCCGCCACTAAAACACCTCGACCTTTCCAAATTAAAACGAGGAAAATTTCATTAAAAAGAAAACAGGCGTGCAGATTGGTTGTTGACGTATTTATTAAATTGTCTGCACGTTAATAGTTTCAACCAGGTTTCGACCATTAATTATTAATAGAATCGAATAGAATAGAAAAAAGACGGCACCGAGTCAAAGGGTAAAACGAAAGCACCACCCCACCAAAACCAGGAAAAGAAAGAGAAAAAAAACCAGTGATGCTTTAGAATGTTATCAAGGCGAGGCTCGAGTGAGTTGACAGAAGTTGCCGAAACATCAGAAGTAGGGAGGGAGTTCCATAAGGAAACGGCTCTTTCAGTGACGAATGATGCCTTTTTATTGTGCGAGGATTTGGAACCAAGCAGTCCATAGGCAATTAGGCATGGCCTCTAGTCCGAGTAGAGGAAAAAACATAAGAAGTGAGAAAGGTTGAATTCAATGCGATGATTTGGGAAGCGAGGATCAGGTCACCGAGTTTTAATCTTTTGATGGTTGTCGGAAAGTTTAAGAGCTTAAAGCGTTCATCGTAGGACAGATGTCTAAGGGGTCTGGACCATTTCGTCAATGGATGCTGCCAGGATTCAAGCCGATTAAGAAAAGAAGAATAGCAAGGTCCACTGACTTATGAACAATATTCAAGAATTGGCCTGAGAAAGGTGGTGAACAGAGTCGGAAACAAGTGATTGGGTAGTTGTAAAAAGACTTCAAGATGTAATGATGTTATTGAAGGACGTAACGATGTATTAACGGAGTTCAGCACAGCATGATTTTGGCCTAACTCGATGTATCAACGGATTTCAGCGCAACGTGATTATTGGGCCTAATGGGATTCATCAACGGAGTTCAACGCAATATGGGTACCGGGCCTAACACGATACATCAACGGAGTTCAGTGCGACATGAGTATTAGGCCTAACGCGATGTATCAAAGGGAATGATTGTTGGGCCTAACGCGATGTATCAACAGAGTTCAGTGCAGCATGATTATCGGGCCTATGTATCAACGGAGTGATTGTTGGGCCTAACGCGATGTATCAATGGAGTGATTATTGGGCCTAATGCGATGTATCAACCGAGTTTAGCGCAGCATGATTATTAGGCCTATGTATCAACCGAGTTTAGCGCAGCATGATTATTGGGCCTATGTATCAACGGAGTGATTGTTGAGCCTA
>JAHWFP010193591.1:0-10067 GCA_023313725.1 Lithobius niger
ACATTTCTATTATTTTCTGATAGTTATATGACACGAAAGTGATTTTTGCCTGCGAGTTAATACCTGGATGGAATTCCCTTAGTGACGAAACTGTCTTTGCTCCATCACTTCTTTCATTCAAAAATAAACTAACCGTAACCAAGTGGGATCTCAGCCGATTCCTCCTTCGCCCTGAACATTCCCCAGACTTTTCTTAAAAGTCCACCTTCATCCTCACCTCTTAAAATCGCCACTCTTCATCCTCACCTCTTAAAATCGCCACTCTTCATCCTCACCTCTTAAAATCGTCACTCTTCATCCTCACCTCTTAAACTCGCCACTCTTCATCCTCACCTCTTAAAATCGCCACTCTTCATCCTCACCTCTTACAATCGCCACTCTTCATCCTCACCTCTTAAAATCGCCACTCTTCATCCTCACCTCTTACAATCGCCAGTCTTCATCCTCACCTCTTAAAATCGCCACTCTTCATCCTCACCTCTTAAAATCGCCACTCTTCATCCTCACCTCTTAAAATCGCCACTCTTCATCCTCACCTCTTACAATCGCCACTCTTCATCCTCACCTCTTACAATCGCCACTCTTCATCCTCACCTCTTAAAATCGCCACTCTCATCCTCACTTTTTAATTTCGGATTTGCTCTAAGCGGTCTCCAACGAGCCCTTGAATTTGCCTTTTCGCCCATATACGAGCGAATAAACGTTTATTATTATTATTATTATTATAAAACAAACATTTATGACAAATTTATGACATTCTGTTTTATGAATTTTATGACAAGTTGGAGCCCTGTTAATTTTAATCCAGGCTACATAAATTTACTAATAGGCAAGTCCCATACTGCATTGGTCAATTGCGAGATTTGAAACAAATTTCTGCAAGTTTGGAGACGAATGTAACCACTCGGCTGTAGTTGCTCGACTCTTCGGGGTGTCCACAGACTCGTCAACAAGGCCCACTGGGACTTTTTCTCGTGTTTGGTTTCTCCACCCTGGTAACATCACATAGCTTAGAATTAATAATTTAGGCTGAAACATCGTGATTGTCGTTAGTAGCAAGGAATTAACTTCTCAACAGTGAAAGCTAGACAATGATATTTTACTTGATTTTCCAGCGTGAAAGAATACTTGCGAAATTGAGTTCTTTTATGCTAAACGTCAATTTGTGTTTGTGCTGAATGACCATTAGTGGAACATGTTTTTCACTTGTAGTTTTCACATTTTGTTCATATTGGACAGCTTGTTACCGAATAATTATCCATGCTGACTGTTATAATACTAGCCAAACGAAGTCTAACAAAATTGAGCTACCTTGTTCAAGTTTGCGGTTGCTCATGCCTTAAGTAAATAAGTAGCTTATTGTACACAACAAAAAATGAAACAACTACAAGTTTAAAGACAAATAGTCGTATCAGTCCCAAGTAAAGGTAAAAATAAGTATATTAAAAAAAAAAACACTACTACTGTAGATAATGCGGAAAAAAACTAAAAGTTTGTAGCAAGTAAAAATAAACACATGAAAGTTGCTCCCAGCACACACATATGGGGGAGGGGGAGGAATTGAAACTCAAGTTGAATTACTTACAATAGCTCTTCTAAAGGTGTTTTGCTTTAAATTACTTTTGAGCAAATTGAGGAATAACTAAATACAGATGCAAACCTATTCACGTTGCCTTTTGGACTTATATGTCAGAGTGCCTGCGTGGGGAATCGAACCCACGACCTTTGAAAACCAAAGGCCAAGGTCTTACCGCTGAGCCAGTCTGGCTCAGCGGTAAGACCTCGGGCTTTGGTTTCAAAGGTCCTGGGTTCGTCGGATTCCCCGCTCAGGCAGTCTGACATATAAGTCCAAAAGGCAACGTGAATAGGTTTGCATCTGTATTTAGTTATTTCTTGTGAGCCTTTGGCTTTCCCGTCTTTAAATTGAGGAATGATGATAATTGCTTTAAGTGCTCAGGTAACATATCCTATTGGCGCATGGCCCTGTTGCTATAATCACACTGCGATAGTTTGGTTCTGTGGTATGCCATATGAAGTCCTTCCTGCTGGCCGAGTTTGGTGATTATGGAGATTATAATTGTGTAAAGTTTTCTCAAATTTGTATGGTGTACAATTTTTCAAGGTTTTGTATGTGAAAATTATTTGATTATACGCCATGAGTTTGCAAACTGGCTGAGTCTGCTGTGCAATAGAGAGTAGCGATGTGTAGTCAATGGGTCCTTACTTACCTATAACCATCATAGTTCTTGAATCTGTGACGGTTTTAAATGTTGGCGCGTCGGCAGATGCCTCGCACAGGTATAAACCGGAAGTTGACAAATCTAGGTTTTGAAGGACAACTCGATTGTCCGTTGATTTATTCAGCTGTAACAAACCAAAAAACATCATCAGATACGAAAATCAATTAAGTCACTTAGGTAATAAACGGGACGTTCTGAAACGATTGCCGACGCTTTGTATCGTGACGTCAAAATGAGTTAGCGATGACGGCCGAAAACAGTGGCCGTTTAGCTGTCTGATTGGACTAGCCCAGTCACATGGTACATACGTCACGACACAGATCCGTTGCTCGTTGTTTACTACAGGGCTGCATTGATTATTCAGAATAGCTGAAAGCTAGATGGTTTTTTACTCTGAGGATGGTACCGAATGTAAAATGATATCGAAATATAAATGTGTGCTTTGTTGCGACCGTTCGTCCGGCTTTTATCCTAATATTGATACTAATTAATGTAGTAGCACTGATTAGAAAGTAAATAGGTAAAAGTCAAAGTAAACAGGTAAGGGTCAATGGGTATAAGTAAAATGTACGTGCACATGTGCAGTGTTGTGGTCGCACCCCATAAGAGCCAGCATGTGGCGTGTTGAAATGCATTAAAAAAAAACAGTAAACGGCACTTTAAACCCCCAATTATTTAACAAAATTAAATTAAACTATTAAATTTATCTTTATAATAATATTGGAGGCCGGCTAAAAGGAAGTCTAAAAGGAAAACCATTTCTTCCCTCCTCACGCCCTCATTGAAAATGCACTCTCCTACTCTACCTGCATGAAACAGGAGGCAGGCATGAGTGGTCGATCAACTCAATAAAGGTTCAATCTGACAAGTCGTCGGGCCGAACAATCACTTCTCCCCTCCTCGCGCCCGCATTGCAAATGCGCGCTCCCATTCTATCTGCAGCCAAACAGGGGAGTCAGGCATAAGTGGTCGATCAATCTGACAAGTCGTCGGGAAGAGTGCCGGAAAAATGTACCGGGAAATGTGTCCGTAAACTTAATTCATGACCGGCCCCGTGCATAGCATGGGCTTCCTCTAGTTTTAAATAAAGTAAAATGGAAATTGCCAGCAGCGAAATCACGCAGTATAGTTTGTTCCACATTATGTTTGCAGGAACTTGATCGTATGTCGCCACGTTTCCTTGCATTACGAGTGCAAAAAAATGTGGATATCGCACAGTTACTGTAAGAATTCACAAGTGGGATATTTACTTGTTTTTTTTTCCATTCGTAGTGGAAGGAAACGAGGCGTCACACAGTCAAGTTCCTGCAAACATAATGTCTAACAGACTATAGTGCGTTATTTTGCTGATGACTTAACCTTATTTACCTTATTTAGAATAAATGAAAGAAGGGAACATAGAAACTACGTCAAAGGAGACAAAACTATATCTTGGGGAGGGGGGGGGGGGGTCCAGTTCAGAAATGATGCTATTAGAGTTAGAAACAGTATGAGCCCCTATTGAGAGTTGTTTCAGGACTGGCGCAAAGAGCCGAGAAAGGAAGAACGGTTTGGGGGCCTTTTTTCCACTTAGTGTGATGGGAAGGGTAAATCCCGGTTTATATGTGTTTTAACCTGGAGGGAAATGATAAGGAATGGGGGGGGGGGGGGGGCGTAGGTCATTTTTTTGTACCCCTGGAAATCTCCAACTTATAGTTTGTTGTTTTCAACTATAGGTAAGAAAGGAATCTCGGTTACATGCAACAGAGTTGGAAAAGGGTTGGACGTGAAACCTGTATGAATTTTGTTGGAGGCAAGTTCTTGGAGAATTTTTTGCCCGAGTTCTGATTTGTCATAGACGACAGTTACACAGTAGCGTTGCTCTTATCCGACTTGATTATTGCAATGTTCGGGTTTTGTTTAAGTTTTCTAATTGTTTTAATTTCTTCAATTTATTGATAGGGCCTTAGGGCTTCGGGCAGATGACCAGGAGTGGTTAACGCTCGTTAAACCCATTTAAACCCTTTTTTATTGATAGGTTAGGTCTAAGCAAGTTTTATTTTTATTTTTTCTATGCAGCCTAGCACAATAGATTTAGCCTGGGTACGAGAAGAAGGCCACTCATGGAAGCTGTCAAGGTTCACTTCTGGACTGCCGCCGAAATTTTTTTGCTGTTCGAGTGGTTCCGGTTTGGAACTCTTTGACCGAGGAAATAGTCTCGAAAAGAACCGTGTCTGGTTTCCGGCGTATTCTCGACAGTTTGAATCTGACCCCCTTTCTGAAGCGAATTCGTAATTTTGTCTATCCCTTCATGCTCC
This sequence comes from Lithobius niger, assembly GCA_023313725.1. NCBI lineage: Eukaryota > Metazoa > Arthropoda > Chilopoda > Lithobiomorpha > Lithobiidae > Lithobius > Lithobius niger. Next base: position 4,538 of record JAHWFP010193591.1, read on the forward strand.
CAAACCCATCTCAGGATTGGTAACAGTGGCTCGTCACCCGTCCAAGTCCTGCCTACCTTCTGTGGGAAAATATTATTATTATTTAAATAAAGCGAGCGTATGCTTCAAACTTTGCACAAAAGGTTGGAAGGTTGGAATTGGATGGTGGGGGGGGGGGAGGGGAACAAATTTCAAATCTTTTTTTGGTAAGGGCGTCCAAATGTAAGCTAGATATGTTGTTCAGCCAAGCCACCTTTGGGAATGTTTGGAATTGTTCTGCCCGTTTTTTTTGTTGTTCTTTTTTCAAAATTTTAAGTGGTTGGTGATGAGGGTCTGCTTTTCGCCAGAAATACTTCTAATTTGTTTCTCCAGTAACAAATATAATTTCTGGTCCAATTTTGTGAGAACGTGGCCTATGGAAAATTTGCGTGAATACATGCATGGGGTGACAGAATTTCTAAAAGAACTTCAATGTTTGAAAATCCAAGTTCGTAGTTGGTGGGGAGGGGCATAGTGGTCTGTAAGTTTACAGCGGTCATTTGTAGTAGATTGAAGTTATGGAGCACTGCTTTTTCACGAGGGTTATTCAACGAAGTAGGATGGCAAAACAATTTAGGCACGATTTTATGGCAGTTTTTTTTAGAAAATCGGATTTGCTCACGGAGGGTGGCTACAGTTTGAAAAACGGGTGCCTAGGTTTTTTCATAACAGAATGGGAAAAAATGGCTCAACACGGTTAAAATTGAAGGACGAGCACAGAACAACAATTTGCTCTAACAATTATCCTTTTAACCAAATACTGTGGTGATCTCAAGGGCAAGTATTACATCACGTTATGCACACTTCTTTTTTACACGGTACGCATCGCTTAAGCCACAGCGAAAGACTGGGAGTGGGGGGAGGGAGTGAGCTGTTACCATTAAGCATACGATTACGCATTAACTCAACCTAAAAGAGAATTTCTGGGGATGTTTGCTATTAATTCAAATAACCATCCACATTCAACTATGTATAGCAAAGTGGAGGAAGGGAAGGAAACCAAGAGGAGAGGGAGAGGACGGGATAAAAGGTGGAGGGGAGGGAGAGGATTGGAAGAAAGGGGGAGTGTTACACAAACAAAAATCGACTGTTGCAGTCAACGATCAGTCAGCACCGAGCAAACACTGGGAAACAACCACGGGTCAAACAAATCCCCAGGATAAGCCGAATACGATGCTAGTTAGTAGTTAGTAGTAGTTAGTAGTAGTAGTAGTAGTAGTTAGTAGTAGTAGTAGTTAACCTGTTTAGCCTTTGATAACAGAATTTCTGCTTGACAACGGGATGAAAATATTCCGAAACGTCGCTTTTTAGTGTATGCTTATGCAACTTTTGGCTTGTCGTTTTACTAACTATTTTCGGTGCTCGTCCCTCAATTTTAAACCGAGAACTATAAGATACTTACCGAGAATTCTCGAGATTTGCGAAAACGAGACGAAAGCAAGATCTGGCCAAGTCTCTTGTCATCTGGTTTCTAGCGAATCCGTATTTGCGTGTCATTTTTTTCTTTTAGTTCAATACTTAGAAGCCACCCAGTTAAAATTTACCGGCCTTACAAAAAGTCAGAGAAATTAGTACGTACGTTTACTTTATCTCCCTGTAGTCCAAATACTTGTCCCGGTGGCTCATCCTTGGGTACGTAACGGTAGAATTCGTTGTTTCCATGGTACCACTTAACAGAGTAAAGCGCTTCATGTGTATCTAAAGTGTACAAACAATGTAACGTTGCTTCGCCACCAAGTGGAACGTGACTGGGAACTTCCATTTTGATTAACTGTACAGAGCAAATGCCTGAAAAAAGAATAACAATGAAATAACATTTAGTATGACGCAAGACATGCCGCAAATAGGTGCTAAAGATACAGTACATTCATGAAAGCCACCGTCAAACTGCTATCCAAAATCTTTTAAGTTCTTGTAGGATTCTTTAAGTTCTTACAGGGGTCTTGTAAGATTTTGGTCTAAAGATAAGATCTGGCACAAAGATAAGATCCTAGGGAATCCTGCAAGATCCGCCCCAAGATAGTACAGGATCTTGCATAAGGTCAGGTGCAAGATCTTGCAGGATCCTATAAGGTATTGTACCAAGATCTTGGAGGATCTTGTAAGTTTTGTTCTTCATGTAAGAACTTAAAGGAACTTGCAAGAACTTATAGTATCTTAAAGGATCTTACAAATTCTTGGATAGGACGGCCATAATGGGATAACTCATTCTAGATTGTGAAAGAAACCAGTATATCAGAAATTCAGGCTGTCTAATAACCACACTTTTTTCCAGCACCTATGCCGATACTAATACAAATGCCTTCGAAAAAGTTAAAACTTAAGGTAAAGGCCTGAAAAGACGATAGCGTTTTTGGCTATATTATCATACGTAAAGTCAAAACCAGCATAAAAGTACAAAAGGCTTCAAGATGTCCCTTATTGACTTAACGAGTTGATTTATTCATTGTTTTGCCTAAATAGCTTAAGGACTATAGCACTCGAAAAAACGGTTAAAATGGTGTATTGGAACAGCAACGTCTGTCATTTTTGGCAAAACTACTGAAAAAAAAAATACTGCTATTTTGCTGATAGCTTGAGCCAAACTTATTTGTTACACTGCAGTGTCAATCCCTGTATCGAAGAACCTTACAACACAGACATAGTCTCATCAACTACACCAAATGATAGGTTAAATTGGGTAGTAGAGCCTAGTAACTAGTGAGTCCTGCTGTCGAACAACGTTACTACAAAGTCCACCCTAGTCACAGACATAGTCACAGACATAGTGATAGCAGGCGCCTATAGAAAACAACTAGGAGCGTGTCTCGGTAACTTCCACTACAGTGTTAAGTCAGGAGCGGCTACAGTGGTGTACAAGTTTGTTAGCAGAGGTCGCCACCTGCACGAGATGATTAGAGGTGTTTGTCACGTTCTCAAGGCTAATTTTCCGTCCAATTGTTTTTAACCAATAAGTGTCTAAACAAACAGACAATCAGTTGCTCTAGCCAACAATAAAATAGAGCGTTGCTTTCGTAGCACACGTCTGCTTCACGTGCTAAGTTTCAGTTTCGATTTTAGACAACTTGGCGCAGGCGCAGTATTGTTGCTCCTTCTGGCGTTAGCACATTGTACCAAATTAAGCACTCCTAACATACACCAGCCACACACGCTCCTAGTTGTTTTCTATAGGCTCCTGGTGATAGTCATAGACACAGACATATTAATCAACGACGGAATAACTTGGGTACCATAGTCTATTGAGAAATTGAGAGGGTTTGACAAGTCCCGTTACCAAAATAACCACACTAGACAGACACAGTCTCTCATTAATCATTCCAGCTATACCAGACGACAGGCACTTGAGCAGCACAGTTGGGACACACAACAACTTTTTTCTACACTCACAATACATTTACGAAACCAGAACAAAATGGCCACTGGTGCGGGAGCAGTTAACCATATATCGTCCTAGGTTGTAGTGTGTCTTATCCGGTATTGGAAGTTTGGGTGAAGTTCCGGTTTCATGAGTTTTGTGCATGTTGAAAAAAAAGTTGTTGTTTGTCCCAATGAGCCACCGTAGTAATAACACGCTTTTCTTCCCATTTGCCCTCCAAACTCATGACCTAATGATATGACGCTTGCCGAGTGTTTCTTTCCATAGGAATATGCTCCTCCCCGTAACGAAGTGAGTCTATTGCTTTAAGATGGTATCAATCGCTCCATTAGCAACGGCTTTATGACGCATGAGAGACGCTAGTGTGGCGGGAAAATACGCTAAAACGTGAGTGAGGCGCGAATCGTCAGATGTACGAACTTTGCATATTTTTTTACTCAACACCCCTAGAGATAAGAACGGCTGTAAAAATTTCTGCCTCACAGGGTGATAAAATAAAATTCATACACTAACATCGGTACGTACGGGGGCGAAGGGGCGGAGAGCTAGATATACGTAATTCCTCGGGAGTGTGCATGTTACGTAAGACTCTTCGTGCATGACCAACCTACGATTTTACGACGGACATTTCGTAAAAATTTATCACTGAAAAGGAGTGTTCGAACACCGCCTCTTACTTTCCCATTACTGCATTGACTTGAGAGGGAAGGGAGGGAAAATTTACGCGGACAGGTTCTTAATATCGATTTTCGCGGTTGCTTTAACCAACACAACACCGCCCACGCTCTGGAGTCGCCAAGCTTTCTTTTGAGCGCATAGTTCACGTTTATATGGTTCAATAATAGCCACGTTTACAGTCTGCCCTGTAGTTTTGAACGGGAAGGCGGCAATGTTGACGATGCACTATCGCTAAATCCACAACAACAAAATAAAAAGGAAAAAGGGACGCAAACGCGTGAGCGTACCGCCCACCGCAAGAGGAAGGTAGAACGATGGAAGCGATACGCCGAACGGCCTCTGCATATCGTGAATTTTGGGGTTTCCCCAGTGCAGAAGACGCCCCCCCTCCCCGTTAATTTTAATATAACCCGAGAAAAAGAGTACAATCGGCCTTAAAAAGCATATTGCCGATTTTCAACCCACCGATTTCTTTTTAGTGGTGCGAGCTGCGAACACTGCAAAGAAGTTTAACCAAACAAGACTGATCCTGGCATCAGCTAAGAAATCCACAACTTCATAAAACAAGCACATTTAATTTTCGAAAGGATATTCCCTTTCTTGCTCACAAAAATACGCAAAAATAACACACATAAACAATAAAACCATCCCCACACGCCGTCATCTTGTAAAACCGACCACTTATCTCTACCTATTTCTCTACCTATTTCTCAACTTATATTGGCACCTTTGAGGTGTTTTTATTGGAGTGGTTGAAGACTGCTGATACACAAATTTAACCAATATGCCAACGTTATGGGCCCATCACGGCTTTGTAAATTTGATGTGTTTTATTTTGAGTTTTGAAGACTACTGATACACAAATTCAATCAATATGCCAACTGTGCTGTAGGGTCTACTGACTAGGCCAAAAACTCACAATAACAAACGAAGTGCCTAGATTAAATTTTCAGAAAAAAAATTGTGCCTTTCTCGCAATAAAATGCCAGAGATGATAAAACTAACGGGAGGAACACGCCCAGTCAATGTTTTGCTGGATCTGCTACAACAAATACATAAATTCAACGAGTATACGAAACTTATGACCTTCACGGCTTTTTTAATTTGAGGTGTCTTTATTGGGATGGTTGAAGACTATTGACACGTAGATTCAACCAGTAAGTCAACCTTACGACCCTTCGATGGCTTCTAAATTTGAGGTGTTTTTTATTGGGGTGGTTGAAGTATGCCAAACTTCACGAGACTCACGGCTTTCTAATTTGAGGTGTTTTTCATAGGGGTGGTTGAAGACTACTCATACTTACATTCAGCCGATATGCTAACCTTATGACCCTTTCATGGCTTCGTAAACTTGAGGTGTTTTTTTTTGGGGTGGTTGAAGATTGTTGAAACATCAACCAGTATGCCAACAGTATGACCCTTCACGGTTTTTAAAATTGTTTTTATTGGGGTGGTTGA
>JAHWFP010193634.1:1257-11616 GCA_023313725.1 Lithobius niger
GAGTAGCCCATAGGGGCTCCTCCATCTTGCCAATAAGTCTTCCCGCCAAACTCAACGTAAATAGAAGCAACCTGAACCTTCAACAGCGCACGATCTTTCTTGAACTCACTCCTTGGAACAACCCACCTCTTCCTTGAGAGTGCCAGCATCTCCAATATGAGACGGTGTGAGAGACTCGGGAAAAATTTCTCGACGTCAAAAGACACCATCATCTCATCTTCTCCAAGCTCCAGATGTTCGAGCTCATCCAGCAAATCACTAGTCTTACGAAGCCGACTCTCACCCCGCACATACTTCTTGAGTCTCTCGGCCACTTCCCAGTCCAACTTCTGTGCCATTCCTCCCTTGGCTGAAGTAATCAGCCTAAGTGGCATGCCGTTTTTATGGGTCTTCACCTGGGCAAAAATTGTGGGGAGTCGCTGAGGGGCTGTGGGAGCTAACCTCTGGACCTCTTCTGCACTCAAATATCAATTACATGAAAACTGTTCAATATAAGAACAGGGTTCTCAACATTTTGCTCAGGAAGTCTGTAGAGCGTCTGTCCGGGTGTCCCAATTTAAGTGAAATGTAGAGCGTGTAGGAATACTTCCTTTATATTCTAAAATAACTGCAGTTTCACCTCTGTATTTCCCTGGAGGCTTTTAAACAGGCTTAGGGATCCTCTAACTGGGACATTGAGTCATTGCTAACATCATTGGAAAGAAGACAATACCACCTTTCAGAAAAGCCCGAATATATCCCTTTATTGAACTAGGACATGAAGAGGTACATTTAAAGATGAAATATCACAAATATGGCATTAACACTTCACCTTTAAAAGAGCATAGAAGATTGGTCCGTGTTTAGGTGACAGGCGGATAAATTTGATAACCCTTGGTGGAAAGTACAGTAAAACCTCGGTTATCCGAACTAACTGGGACCAAGGGTAGTTCGGATAATCGAAAATTCGGATAATCCGATTAATGTTAATAAACCAGCCGTAATGCATGCAAGGGAAAAATTACGGGTAAAACCGGTATTATTTACCTATAAACAACCTTTATTCATATTTTGAAGATTGCCATTCAGTTAAGTAATTGATTGCGATTAAACTATTTTGCTAATAAATATTTTAATCGCTTTAATCGATTAAACTAAAATGGTACTGTGCCATAAATAAAAAAAATAAAAAATAAAAATAAAATACCTACGAACGATCAACGTTGATTTGGTATAAATCATTCTATGCAGGCAGTAATTCGTGCGGTAGGCCTAATCATAATATATATTTATACCTTAATTAGTATGTTTACGTCGTCAAAACTAACGTGAAATTGCTTCTGTGTGATGAAAATAGCGCTTGGTTCAAGCGAACGGAGGCTAATTCATTAAACAAGCATCGTTCGGCCGCCATCTTGTTGTGTTTGCAATCTGGGAAATGGGAATCCCGGGGAAATCCCCATTCCTGCTGCCATTAACGTCACTGCCTTTTCCTCCAATTAACTGCTCCGTTTTAAAAGCCGTTGGCGCGTTCTGTAGTATCGCGACTCGCGAGCTCCGATTGGTTCATTTGTGGCACGTGGTACTGGGGCCAGTCATAATGTGACGTCACGCGAAGCGAGTAAAGGTCACTTCATCGGAACTAGCGTGAGCGCGTTCTTTGTGAACGGCCGGCTAGGAGACAACGATGGCGGATCGCGACATTTGCGGGAGCGCTATCGACGATCGACAATATTTGAGGCCATATAACAACTTTACTTGCACGGTAATAAAAATATTAAAAAAAAAGATTTCGGAGTTGGTAAAAAATACTGTGGAGGAACAACCAGTGGCTGTTAGCATTCCAAGATTGCCTGGGTTCAGCAAGTATTGATATTATCTTTAGGCCTACTCGGAGTTTGCCGGTTTTCTTGGCCAAGGGCAGTTCGGATAATCAGGGTGTTCGGATAATCGGGGTTCGGATAACTGAGGTTTTACTGTACCCAACCCCATCTTTGGAAAATCCTACGTATATAAGTAAAGGTGAAAATAAAGAAGAAATCACAAGGTGAAGGGTAAACGAAGTAAACAGTCTGCATTAAAGACTGGTCTTGTGAGTATACACAACACACTAATCTGAGAAAGAAAGAAAAAAACATCTGCCCCGATTGAGACTCGAACCCAGGACTTCCCGTTTACGAGCCGGGTGCTCTAACCACTGCGCTACTGGGGCGGGTTCTGGCTGCAGGCTCCAGCCTAGCTCAGTAGCTGTTCAATCTTTCTCAGTGGTGACCTAGAGGTCACAAACATGTATGTAAGGAGGGAAAGCTACATTGCTCCTTGGCCTCCACACTAGAAAAAGTGAAGTAGTATAAATAAAGAAGAAATCACAAGGTAAAGGGTAAACTAAGCAAACAGTCTGAAAAGTTTGGTCTTGTGAGGATACACAACACACTAATCTGAGAAAGAAAGAAAAAACAACTGCCCAGACTGGGACTCGAACCCAGGACTTCCCGTTTACTAGCCGGGCGCTCTAACCACTGCGCTACCGGGGCGGGTTCTGGCTACAATCTCCAGCCGAGCTCAGTAGCTGTTCAACCTTTCTCAGCGGTGACCTAGAGGTTAGTGGATTGTGTATCCTAACAACACCAGTCTTTAATGCAGACTGCTTGCTTTGTTTTAAGTAAAGGTGAATTCTAGATCTCACTTTAAATACGAAAATGGCATGTACATTTTTACATCAATAACATCCCTTCGGACTGTTGATGTGGGCAAAGGAGTGAGATATTGAATCATTACTAACCTCATTGAAACGGTGTGACATGACCAGCCTTTTAGAAGAATGCAAGTGTATCAATCGATACTAGGGAGTCATCAGTTACACTCGACAAAACGAAGCTAGGCTTTTGCAAACAACACGTATTGCATTGGAGACAGTGTTGTGGTTAATTTTTTCGGTTGTGTCATTGCATTTTGTTTCTTTGTCCATTTGCTTTCGTAGCACATTTCTGGACTGTGGTTGCGAGCGGTTTTCCGACTTTTGGTTTAGCAGCCAAAGCATCTTCAAATTTGAAGAATTTTTTTGGAAACCTTCAAATTTGGAGCCCAGTTAAGAATTAATGCTGGCAGATATTTGAGCGCACTTACATCCATCTTGATATTTACTAACGATGCGGCAGATTTTTTGCACTTCGGAAACTACTGGTGAGCAAATAGGTGAGCACACCACCTCTGTATTTTGTCACCTTAATTTTCCTCAACAACATGTCCGATTTATTATTTAAATAAAAAATCCTATATTTTTATCTGTGTACTTTTTAACACCCTTGATGCACACCTGACGGCACACTTGACGCTTTTGTTTGTAATATTAAAGTATAACCGGTGCAAATTGATGGATTTTTCGTAAGTGAACAATTGTGTCATAAATGTGACAAAAATAAGAAAATAATGCAAACATTTTAGTGCATTCCACACTAACACATGCTTTTGTAAATGGAAACTTCAACACCTAGCCGTTTAAAAAAAGTTACGAAAATAGATTTTGTAATTGCATAATCTGTCTACAATGTACCATTTACATTAACCCGTAACAAATAAAGAGTACAGTAGTCATAAAATGCTTCAGGTATTTGTAAATATATTTTGCAGCTTTTGTATCTAAAATTGTCGTTAAGTTTCCACAAACAAGATTTGACTGCAATTACTAGAAATACCAGTCTGTTTTATATGTTAACTTTGGTGAAAATAATACAAATTTTAGAGCATGGAATTTTGCCACTACATGGTAAAATAAGATCGTGGTGAAGTGCTACAAAAAATTGTTTTGCTCCAATTTTAGGCCATGCAGTGTTAAACAATTGATTTACAGGCCCTAGGTCCCTTGAATTATCGTGGGTCAAAAATATTTATCTGAACTAGGTCCAACCGTTAAAATTATACTTCGCCAAGTTATGACCAATTTTGGCATTCCAGTATACCATTTTAACCAGCTCGAAACGAGCTTTTCAATGGTTCAGATTAGGGGTGTGCGAATAGAATATTTGTTAGTTTAACAATAACTAAGATGCTGCTTAATGGACTGTCTGGGTCAAGATCTACAACTAATTTTCCAGTTTTTAGGACGTAACTTTAAAATGGTCTGAGATATTGGCTTTTAAGTTGCACCACCTGAAAGCTCTCATCGCGACGATGAATTTGGTATAGTTGAACGTCCAAATCGGTCAAAAATTGACGAAGTTATTGCATTTTCGCCAGATTCGAATTTTCCGAATATGGATGCAAGCAATGAGCTGAGTTCGAGTTATACGTTCCATACTCGGCTCGGCTCGAATTTTTTGGTTATTGCACATCTCTAGTTCGGATTTTAAAGCCTCTAGCTCAAACCACTAAGAAGTTATTTGACAAATTCAAAAAAAAAACATTGAATATTAGATGGCCAAAATAACATATTGGCAAAATATTTTATTTTGAGGCCGACTACATACTCTTCAAACTGAGCTTTACGGGTTAAATAAATGTGGTCATTTAAATAAAAAAATTAGATAAAATGCATGGTGTTTCAATTTGCAACCTCACCCGCAACCAAACAACTTTTTTTTTTTTTCGCTGTGGCTTTATCTTAGGTACTTGCAAGAATCATGAGGGTTCAGTCGCATGCAAGGGAAAGTAGGCGCTCGGCGGTGAAGCCGCCCGACATATTAGGTTGCTTTCCTGCCATCACTTAAGAAATCAATCTTACACCATGGTATATGCAAGTGCGTCGACGGCTTCACCGCAAAATGCCTGCTGTCCCTTTCAGGTGCTTTGTGAAAGATGGGGTTGGTTGAACAGCAAGATTGGGTTGGTAATTGGTTAATGGTGCCACCCTGACCTGTGTAAGCTAATGTTTAAAACTTCACAGGAGTGTAGATTACATGTCCACTGCTCATAATTCTCTGACTGTGGCTGTGTACTTTTACCTTTATTCTTTAGGTGCTGATGTTTCATGTTTTGCTTGTGCAGGTGTTGCGTGGTGAAGGGTATGGTCGCTCGAGTGATGTTTGGAGTATTGGATGCATCATCATTGAAATGGCTACCACAAAACCACCATGGGATGCTGTGAATATTTCCAACGACTTAGCATTGCTCTTTAAAGTAAGTTCCAGTTGTGTTCGCTGCATTCAACTGCAGTGACATTCACATCTTATTACATGGGTAGCCTTAATTCAACATTCAGCGCTGCTCAAAGGATTTTCTGCATGTGTACCCAGGGCTCGAAATGAGCGTTATCGCATCACAGTTTGCACCACAATTTTAGACTTTAGCGATACAAAATGGAAATTTGTGTAGCAGTTTAGCGATGCAATATCATGGCGAAAGAACTTAATATTTATAACTATGTGAAAAAATCCTTTTACAGTAGGCCTAGCCCATTTATAATAGAACAATGATTGTGTTCCGTACAATTCTTCAATCCCTACAGAAGTTTTTTATACCACGTGCAAAGCATGAAATCGAATGATACACAATCATGACATAGCATCAGAATATTTAGGTATTAAAAAAATGATGCAATTTATACGTCACACAAGCACATTCTGTTGTTCTAACTAAACCATCAATTAAAATTAAAACACCATTTTGCCTGCCAAGAAAAGTAATTATTTTATCTTATATTCGACTTATTTTTGTCTTACATCCGTATCCAAATCCATAACTCGGTCAAATTTTGACCGATTTTGAAGTTTGAATACACCATTCGAACCGTTTTTTCCAGAGCTATTCATTGGTACTACTGAAAAGTCAGTAGCTCAAATAGTTTTTGAATTATTTAGCAAAAACCAAAATATGACCAAAAATAGACCTTAAAAATTTGTTACGGCATCCACAGTTGGAAAAAAACACTTATATCAAGAAAAATATAACTCTGAATCTACATTGGATGTGCTATGGTACCAACTATATTGGTAACAGAGGCACTGTCCGAATCTTGGGTGGAAGTCATCCGCCTTACAATCGTGTCCGTTTATATTGAATTTATGAGCCCATAACCATAATTCACCTTATATTCAAGCTGCCTTACCATCCCATATCCCTGCAGCAATGCAAGCAGCTACATACAGACATCAAGTATCAACCTTACTCAAGCATTCCAACTGATTTCAAGTTTGAATTCTGTTGCTGTACTAAATGCATTACTGCGCATCATGACTACCACTAGCTATATAATGCTGCAAGTCAAAGGGTTAATGAGGATTCTGGATGATGCCTTTTTGATGCTTTTCTTCATTTTTCATTGTTTGCATTAATTTTTGTCAGTACAGGATCATGGCTTGTCGGCTGTACTTCCGATTTGACATCTAAGATATGAGTTAGGGGTGCTGGCAGACTGCAGTTGGTGTTTCCTGGTCACTTGCTGTTGCCAGGGATGCTCCAGGGATGCTCACTTGGTCAGCCAGCCAAACGTTAACCCAAAGTTGCATATAAGTGCCTGTAGGCAACAGTTCACTGAATGTGAAAAAACTGTCCGAAATCGCCCTGCAAACTTTGTGAGGGGGCCCCGGAGAACGCGAGCAAGACGAGCAGCAACTGCCCAGTGGTCTACGTCCTCATCGCTAAGCCAAGCAAATGATGGTTCGAATCCCACCACTGACCTATTAAAAAAAGTAGCATAAATTAATTAATGCAACTAAGGATTAACAAGCAACCTCTACAACCTCTTTATAACGATGTCCAAGGGTCCTTGGAAGTAGACTGTTATATCAGGTGTATTATTATAAACAATCAATTTTTCATACATTGTTGCTTAACCCTTTCGGGCCTAAGTGACGAAATATCGACGGTCACTTGACAAGTCAAAGTAGCCAGACGAACAATATATCAAAAGCGGAAGGGTAATTCCGATTGAATTAGGTATTTTGGGACGTGTATTTTCAGTTAATTTAATTGAACATCATCATTTTATTACCTTAATTGATGTTACTGTTGGCATCGTCGCCAAAATTGGCGTGATATTGCATTTGTTTGTTGAAAATAGGCCTTGGTTCAAACGATTATATCTCTGGAACAACACAATGCACATTCGCCATCTTGGTCCCGTTCGAGAGAGGGAAATCCCAATTTTCTTGCCCGTGAATAATGACGTCATCAACTCCTACATCACTGCCTGTATTCTTCGAATGAAATGTGCCATTTCAATGGCCTTTGTTCAAACTCTTCAGTATTGCGAGTGCCGATTGGTTCGTTCGCGGCATGTGATCCTTCGGCCGCTCACTAGTGACGTCACGCGAAGCGAGTCAAGGTCGCATCCATTGGGGCTAGCAAGAGCGTGTCGCGTGTGGGCAGCCGGTCATGATAGCATCCTACGAAGAATTGGGAGTGAGCTTTCAACGATCGTGAATACTGAGGAAAAACAGCAACTTTTAAACTATTTGTACGGTAATAAAACATAAAATAGTGACTTCGGAAGTTATAGCAGGCATTGTGACGGAAGAATATTCTGTGGATGTTGTCATTCCGAGTACTGCAAGTTGAAATTTTCGGCCCTTTTACGTAATTGAACTTCAGGAATTTTTTTGACATTGATAATGGAAACGTATGATGATGGTCCCAATTATATTTCTGCTCAACAATTTACAATATGATTACTACGTCTGAGAATTTTTATACCCCTAGACCGCTTAGTTTTTTTATTACAATTTATTTTCGTGAAGGCAAGCAACTTGTTCGTGACGGCCATGTTTTTGCGATAGGCTTTTTCAAGCGAACCTTTGCAAAGTGGCGTAGGTCCGAAAGGGTTAAAGAGCCTCGAAAATAGCATTGTTATAACAGGTTTGTTGTTGTAAGAGGTATTGTTATAAGAGGTTTAACTATATCTGTAAAATACTTACTTCAGTAATATATGCTAAAATCGCTATTATTATGCTTTTTCGGTGCTCAAAATTAATTAAATTAAGGTTTTTAATTATTTACTTGACAAACTAATATCAACAGCCTCCCACCAGGGACGTCACTATGTATTACAATAATACAAATTGTGCTGCCATGATTAATCTTTTCACTCTGAGCAAGACGACAGTGTGGCTGTGCTCTGTTATGCTCCGTAAGTTTTCGAACTTTTCTTTGCAAATAAGACGATATCTTTGTCTGAAATCTCAAAGTTAGTGGACTTCGGTGAATTTCCCATGTGTGTGCATGTCAAAATTCCCCTTGATTTTCACCCCGCTTGCCAAAAATGCAGACGTTGTAATTTTGAGAGTGAACAATTTGCCCAGCCCGTGCCCCTGAATCTATTGCTAAAGTTCTGTGTACCTGGAGATTTTCTGCACAACGTAAATCACAACATGATAATAAATCGAATTCCGTTGACTCTAAACATGGGTCCCCTAATTTTCCTGTAGTTAAGAAAACTTTGATTGATGTACCTCTTGAGGATTTGCATGGTAAACCTACCGTAGATCTCGCTAATAATTTTCGCAAACGCCGATGCCAATGTCGCACTTTCACCTTATGCTTCCTTACGTTAGCTAGAATCCATTAATCTTACCCATTTTGATCTTAGCTTAGTGGTAACTGAAGTTAATGCGCTGAGGCGAGGATTAATGCTAAAGTGGATTTGGTGGAAAAGAAGTTAACCTCTTTAATGTCGGAAACATTTGATAGCCACTTTGCCGCACTCTAACAACAAATTTCCAATATGGCGGCACTTTGGTAAACCGTAAGTCGGCAAGCGTTCCTCCTCCGTACCGACGTCAGCTGACATTGCATCTGGTGAGGGAATGCGGAAGCTCAAAGACAAATCAGATTCGAGTAGCGCTAAGCATTCTGGCCATGTTAAAGACAGTGGAAAACCCTATGCATCGAAAATCAAAACTTAGGAATCGAAACCTACTTCTGACAAATTTAAGAGAGCAAAAATTTTGGATATTGAAAAATATAGAAATAGCATGAATGACAGCACGATCATTCCAAGCTCACGTCCTGTAATCAAAAACTTGTCCTCTTCAGCAAATTCCAAAAAAGGACGAGATGGGTCAGGGTCAGTTGGTGGTACGACGTTAGACATGACTCTTGAGCCTGAACGTCGTACGTCCCCATGGTAGGGGAGTGGGCTCGACAGATGGCCAAAAACGATAGCGCACCCAAAATCGGATTGATTGTGCTGATGAGGTGATGTCCCGTAACGATTGTCGGGGTCCTTCACCAATTAAACGCCAGTGATGTCGGTTTAGGACGTTCGATAATGCCTAATGCAGACATCTTTTGCAGTTGCAACATGCAATATCTAGGTTGGTTCAGGCTTTCTGCAATCTTCAACCTCATATCCGTCCTTTCCCGCCTGGAACTTGGCCCTGGTGCTGGCGAGCCATTCTGTGGGCCCTTGTGAACCTTTGCACTGAGCCTCACTCATGCATCTAATCCTGAAAATGTTCTTTTCCTGGTTGTTCTGGCCACCGCAGTCCGACAGAGCAAATTAGTAACATTCACCAGGGAAAATAGTCATATTCGCTTCACAAAAGACTAGTTGAGCGTCATCCTAGTGTTCCCACCCGAGTTCCAAGAAGATCTGACAAACCCCCACGTGTAGTAGTTATCAAAGCCGTCGGTCTGATGGTGGAGTGTAAAGTGCACGATCCGTACCTTATGATTTAATGTGGAGACTACAAAAACAAAAACCCTTGGCTGCACCTCCGTCTTCTGAATAGGCTGATCTTAGTGCGGTGGGTCGGGTGGTGACCTCTGTTCCTCAACTTTGATAAAGACTAGAAAGCACCCATGAGGTTACCAGTTTCCCCCTTGAAACTGATGACATAGATTTGTGAAGTGATTAAAAAGGCTTATAAGAACACGCCAGGTCACGTGGAACTCCCCCCTTAGTGGCAGCACTCTAGCTCAAGAGCATTGGCATCATCCTGGGCTTTTGCCTCAGGAGTGCACCTCGACTAGATGGTGGCAGCTTGTTTGTGGCGCAACAAAAACACTTTCATCAGCCACTATCTGCTAGACGCAAACCTGAAAGAACTTGTTATGGCTGGCAGTTGTGTAGGCAAAAAGTGATGTGGCCCGACTTGTATTGAAATCAAGTGAAGCTTTGTATCGGGTGGACGTCTTTGGAGTGTGTACTGGTAAGAGCTTACAGGTATCGTTTTTGCAAGATAGCTACTGGTAAGAGATTACAGGCATCATCTGTGCAGAGTGATAGCTCCAGGTTTGGCTCAACTCACATTCTGCTGGGACGAAGTCAACCAATAACTATAGGCAAGTATTTTTGGATGAAAGTGAAAACAGAATTTTAAAGATAAAATTAGTTTTTACTTATCTGAAAATGCTAACCTTTAGGTAAACCTACCTACTGTCCCTGTTCTCGCCGAACTCAATAATTAGCTAAAGTAAGGTATTGGTGGCGATGCCTGCTGGGAT
>JAHWFP010193639.1:2845-21581 GCA_023313725.1 Lithobius niger
GACCAACAATGAAAACGGATATGTGCTCTATCAATTACTTGCGGCCGTCTTGTGGCGGCCGCCTTGTGGCCGTCTCGTTGCCGTCCATCCTACGCGACAACTCGATTTTATTAATAAAGATTTGCTCACTGCAAGGTTTAACCTCAACCTCCCAACTTAAAGCTGAAATTTCGATGCTTAATTTCTCTGTGCTGTCTTTTAAATACTTTCCATTCAAATTTAGTATACATAAGCTTTGTTGGACTCGGTGAACACGTGTTCGAACTTTTATTAATTTCCAATTTGTCACATCGGAGACCTCGACTTGAGCTGGAATCGTGATTTTCATTTTTGGCTTGTTCTTGTTCTCGTTGGCATGACACGTTTCTACTACAGTACGCTCTTTACAGATCAAACTATTTGTCCCGTAAAGCTGGTTCTTAGCTAATTTTACAGGTACTAATTGCAGGGATGCTGCCAGTGTGAAAAAAATGTGAAAAATGTGAAAAATTGCCAGTGGTAACAAAATGTGTGAAAAATGTGAAATGTACGAGTGTTGGTGTGAAAAAAAGGCAAAACACAAAAGTGAAATAAAAACAATCAAATTATCTGCCCTAATTTTCGTCCCGGAATTACGCAGGCATGTCTGTGGTTAGACGACATACAAGAAAATTGGTTTGTTTATGGGCAGAGTCGCTTTGAATTTACTTTCGCTCTCTGTAATTTCACAGAAAAAATTAGAATGGTTACTGGAAAAGAAAAATTTTTATTAAAGAATTGTCTGGTGCAGGGCTCCCAGCCAACTTCAATGGATAGTATATAGGAAATATAGGAATTTTTTGTAAAAAATACGAACTTAATGGGAAAATTTATAGGATGTATACAGGACTATCTGCATAGATGCAGTGGGAGAGAGTGCGATTGTGTTACTTGAAAACAATATTTTTGGTTGTACTACAATTACAATAAGCTACAAATCACTTTTGAATGCACAGTCGGTACATGCTTTACTTGGCGGTGTTTGGCGACTCCTCCTATTCATGTTTCTTTTTCATCCAATGCTGCAGTGCCACGTAACATAAAGATCGATGTACTACTTCCTCTGCGATCATCCAAATAAGTAGCGTATCAAGGAAACACGCCACAAATAGGGCAATTTTTCAGTTCGAAAGAGAAAAATAGGAAATATAGGAGCATTTCACGATTTATAGGAGCTTTATAGGAATCTTATAAAAAATAGGAATATAGGAGGACTGGGATTCCTGCTGGCGTGATATATGAAAACAAGAAATAGTGATACAAAAATAAAAAGTAGGTAGGTGAAAACTGTGAAAAAATGAAAAGCAAGTATGTGAAAAATGTGAAAAAATGAAAAGTGGGAGCATTTCACGATTTATAGGAGCTTTATAGGAATCTTATAAAAAATAGGAATATAGGAGGACTGGGATTCCTGCTGGCGTGATATATGAAAACAAGAAATAGTGATACAAAAATAAAAAGTAGGTAGGTGAAAACTGTGAAAAAATTAAAAGCAAGTATGTGAAAAATGTGAAAAAATGAAAAGTGGAAATGTGAAAAAAATGTAAAAAAAGCAGGTACTCCCGGCAGCACCCCTGTAATTGGTTCAAGTGGTTCATGAGTTAGGGAGTTCTAAACAACCTGATTGATTGTTTTACATTGTTTTAAACATTGTTATTATGCAACGATGCCAATCAGCAAACGCCAGCTGCAAGACGTATACTGAAGATTAAGGGTTTGTTTCCATATAGAGCAGCAACATTTGCCGCCATATTGACACCAGTTTGGATTTCGGAGGGCATAACTACAAGGTGCACTACATAAAAATGGAGGGAAAAACAACGGAAGCGCGGATTTCTTAGGCTTAAAATAACTTTGTTTTCTCCAAACAACAAAAATCGCTCGTTTTAGGTCTAAGAAATCACTCTTCACAGCATCAGCTTCAGTACGACGCCCTTCTGTTTCTCTCTGCAGTGCCCCTTGCAGCTAACCCATTAAGGCTCCACCATAGAGCTATACACTACGTCGTGTCACTGCTCTATTAGTTTGTGCAAACCGTAATTGATAAAGATACAAAACATTAAAACAGACTAATTGAAACCGCATTTCTAAATCTAAATCTAAACGTTCCAAAGCAGCACAAATTAGAAAACAAAAAAGAACTTGTTTGATGCTTAAGGTAAGGTTCAGCTGATATGAAATCAAAATTGCAAAGGAACACAAATAAATTTCCCAGTAAGGTTTCAGATACTACAGTGTTACTGTACTGTTTAGTCCACGTGAAACCTTACTGATGTATTCAACCATTATACATGTAAATACAATTACAGCCAGAGGTTAAAATTCAGTACTTTTCATGTCCAAACAAATGAAGAATAATGTAAGGCTACACACTCGACTATTTTCTTGGATAAATTTTTGTGCTCTTCAGTCACGTCATGTAATTTCTGTTCATCATGGTACTGATCATTTTACAAGATTTTCAAGCACTTTTCCAGGCATGGAATTTCATTATTGCTTTCTAGAACACTTCCAGGTTTTCTAGGACTCAGGAACCCTGTGTTACCTGTAGAACTGTGCTAAGCACATGAAGACGATTAATTTCTAAACATTTTCCAGCAATGTCTTTCGCCAAGTAGAAGGCACCAATCATTAGCTGTCTCCAGTGTGCAAAAGCAAATGTTGGTAAAAACATTTGAATACAGCAGTTCACAGGTTTCACGTGGACTAAACAGTACAGCAACACTGCAGTATCTGAAACCTTTCAAGAAAGTTTATTTGTGTTCCTTTGCTGTTTTGACTTCGATCAGTTAAACCTTACCTTAAGCACAAACGAGTTCGTTTTTGGTTTTAGTTAAAAACCACGAGTTCGTTTTTGGTGCAAAAAAAAAAAACACGACTTAAGGTTGATAAAACATTGATTTCCGTGAACGTATGAAGCTTTTAGTTAATTTCTAGCAGAAGAATTATGTTCTAAAATGCAGTAGGGTCAGAAATCGTGAAATAACCTAGTTGCAGCCCTCCCCTGGGTCCGTAACTTTACCAGAACTGTTAATAGGCGATTTACGGTACATTGAAGAGGAGCTGGTTCACTGGTTCGAATCAGTTATGTCACTGGAATGAAACGAAGGTAACTTGCTGTACTGTGTTACCTCTAGTGTAAGCTCATTGTTGTTTGTTTATTTCCGACTTGCTTTCAAAACGGTCTTGTGAGGTTCTAAGTTGAGCCACTTCAGCTACACGAGCGTCTACGCCATTAAAAATGTATGGTACGCGTGGGTGTTTGTATGCCTACTTCCTCGGTAGTAAGGTGAGAGTGTCAACAAAGGTGAGAGTAGTGCTAAATGGAAGATAGTTAAATTAAGCTTCTGATAGGTCTATGGTCGTCAATGTAACTAGATATTTGACCCTCAAATAATTGAAAAACTGCTCTGGAAACTGTTTTGTGGTTTCAACGTTCAATGAGGACAACTAATCAGATAGAAACTTTGTTGGAAAAAAATCTAAAACCGACACATTTTGCATCCTACTTAGTATTGGAAACACAATAATAATGAGCGCAATGATTTTGTGATGCTCCGTGGATAGAAGAAACGATTCGCCAATAGAGAGAGCTAAGTGAACGTTAAGGCTAGTTAATTACCAAACTTGAGCTGACTTGGGATTTTCAAGAAATTTATTAAACTGACAGAAGTGGTTAGTTTTTTATCCCACTTTTTTGTTTACTTTTTCGTATTGTTAACTTTCTTGTTGTCATGTTTAATTCTGTTGCATTTACTTATTCATGGAGGGTTCAACAAAAAATATTGTTGTGGGATGGGGGACGTGGGATTACAACTTTAAAATATGACCAGGGAAATGTATCTGTACATATGCATCACTCTTCGTATACCGTCATTCTGCTTTTTTTTTTTAATACTTGGAATTAACGTCACTTTTCATTTTATCGTCTTCTCGGTTGTAGGTTGATCTCCGTTCAGAAGCATTTTGTGACTTGTAGTCAGCTGGACTTAAGCAGCTTGAGGTACAGCGGAGTCACCTCTTCATTAATGACACTCATTTTCATTTTACCCTATGCAGCGTGAATCAAAGGGTCATTTCTGAAATGTAAGGCATAGTTTAGATAGTTTTTAGTAGTTTTCAAATGATTTCTTCGTTGTATTAAAGTACCAGGACAAGTGGTAGGCTTATGGCTTGAGAGATGTGCAATGTTTAAAAAAAAATGCAGTCCTGAACATGCTACGGGCATGCGGTAGCACAACTTTTAGGAGCAGATGGGGCTAGCCCAAATATTATCCTCTATCAAATTTACTTGTACAGTTGTGTTAATAGATGTTGATGTTACGAATGTGGATGTTAAAAAAGTAGCCCTGTACGAAGAAGAATAATGTAGGCTTATGTGGGCTATAATACTATTTTGTTACCAGGTAATGGAGTAAATTATTAAACTGGCTAAAATATGACACTTATGCAGTGCTTTTCTGTTCAGGTGCAAGACAAAAGTGTCGACTTCACGTCATTGTGCCTACAGGCCTGCCGTCAGAAAGTGTTGACTCTAAATCGATCTTCCCGAGCAACAAAATAAGGAATGCAGCAAGACATCTACAGAGTTGATGTTACATATGCTGAGTGAAATACCTTATATCAAGATAGAAACTATGACAGTATGCATTTTCAGTCAGTTAGTGTGACATTTCCATAGCAACCGATTATATTTTTCTTGATTCGTCGTCATAAAGGTGGAATATATTTTTTTTTATCAAAAAATGATATTCTCATTCAACTTGTCGTCAGCATGAAAATTCTGGTCAGTTTACGCTCACTTGTATCAAGCTTGTATGGGAATCTCTGCACAGACTTTCCATGCAATTTAACTTTGTGTTGACTATCTTGCATTTCCATGCATTTTAACATTCTTGCCAATTGTTTTAAACCAGTGAATACCCATTCTTGCATTTACGTTGCATGTGCAAGGTTACCAGTTATCTGAAATAGTTTATTCCTCTCACTAATCTGCAACTTTGGGCCATTAATTGTCTTGTGCTCCAGAATTTGCTACGGCCTCAAATCTGAACTTTACTAGTCAATTCTCTATTATTGTTCTGCTAATTGATTCATATTTACAAACGCTGAGTAAATTAGTCATACTCTTGGTTTGATTCCTGGATTTCACCACGTAATTCACACCAATAGTTTCCTTTTGTTATTCATTTATATTGCATGTAACCTGTTTTATTTCTTTATTCTACTACTGTACCGTGTTTTTAGTGCAGTATGCATTAATGATGTTCAGTTTTAAATATGATTTTGCTATTCTGTTTTGCTACTGTCTCACCTACTTTTAACAATTTGCATGTTTAAAATATTGAAATTCCAATTCCCCTCAACGAAATGAACCTACAAAATTAGGGACGATATCATCAACATGTAGCCTTTATCAATTTCCATCCGTAGCTGTATATCATCTTAGTGCTCTCATTTTGTCAAGGTTTCATATACGGTGTAATAGTTGTTAATGTCCGAACATTTGCATACACTCTTATAGCCATTTATATATAAATCTACATCAACAGTTGTAAGCATTTGAACCATTGCATGCCCAACTTAAAAGCATTCATGTTAATAAGCGCTCTTTGCAAAGTTTCGTTGTACACATCATGTGTTACAAAACATTGTGCACACTGTTCTACATCTGTTTTTTTTTTTTACCAAAGAATGTGTTCCAACTCCATACTGACTGCCATTATATCCTTTTAAAAATATTTGAATTCTGATTCCTTCCAATGAAGTTGTTACTTAATTGGATTGTTTGACTGAACCAATGAATTGGGAATGATCTCATCAACATCCCACGAAGTACTGTTTTTCCTTTAGTAGCTGTGCTCAAGTCTTTTCATTTACAACATATAACTGCTTAATGTTCCAACACTTTAGTTCCTCATTGCTAGTTTTTTTTTTGAATTATAACATTCTTCCATTTCAGATTTCTTAAAACAGAATGTCTTACGGAGTTTACTATTGTCTTTCCTTTAAAAACCTAAGAATTACGATTTCACCTCATGAAGTTTTTGTTTAATTCGATGATTGACTTAACCCAATGAAATTGGGAATGAAGTCATCAACATCCCATGAAGTCTTTACTGTTTTCCCTTCCGTAGCTGTACTCAAGGCTTTTCATTTACAACATATAAGTGAAAAAACATTAAAAACACTTGGCACAACGCACAAGACGAGATAAAAATACACTGGTAACTGATATTTCGGGACATAATGCCACTGGTCCCATTAATCAAAGGGAAAAAAATAGGTGTGAAGCCTGCAGAGTTGAGAACAGGAATGAGGGAAACAGGAAGCACGATTTGACATAATGCTTCCCGTTTCCCTCATTCCTGTTCTCAGCCCTGGAGGCTTCACGCCTATTTTTTTCCCTTTGATTAATGGGACCAGTGGCTTTATGTCCCGAAATATCAATTGCCAGTGGGTTTTTATCTTGTCTTGTGCGTTGTGCTAAGTGTTTTTAATGTTTATTTACGCACATTTTTATATGATCCAAGTATCATCCAACATATAACTGCTTAATGTTCCAACACTGCAGTTCCACATTGCTAGTTTTTTTCTGAATTATAACATTCTTTCATTTCAGATTTCTTAAAACAGAATGTCTTACGGATTTTACTATCGTGTTTCCTTAAAAACCTAAGAATTCCGATTCCGCCCCGTGAAAGTTTTGTTTAATTCGATGTTTGACTGAACTCAATGAAATTGGGAATGATGTTATCAACATCACACGACGTCTTTACTGTTTTCCCTTCCGTAGCAGTACTCAAGTCTTTTCATTTAAAACGTATAACTGCTGAATGTTCCAACACTGCAGACCTCTTCGCGGACTTACAAACAAAACTTACCCCGAGAGACTGCTTGCCACAAATTTGGAATCCCTTGAATTGCGCCGCCTTAGGACAGACCTACATTTAACCTTCTCTCTTTTACATGGTTTGGTGGAGTGTGACTCCACTAACTTTTTTGAATTTTACGTGGATGGACGAACACGTGGGCACATGCTCAAGCTTGTTGTTCAGAGTACCAAATCCGACTGTCGAACATTTTTTTTCGCAAATCGGGTTGTGAGGCCGTGGAACGACCTTCCTGATGATCTGGTCTTGGTGCCCTCCTTAAATGTTTTTAAAACTGAGTTGCGTAAACTTAACCTCAGTGAATACTTAATTAGAGGCTATTAGTTTTTGCTCTAGACTATCGACTGTAATTTGGTCTGCATTGTTTGTGTAGTTGAAGTATTGTTTTAACTAATTATGTTCTTTCTTTTTTGTACATTGTGGATATTAGTGGTCAATTGACCCTTTCCTTGTCACATTTTGCTTCTTACGCAATAAAAAATTCAATTCATTCATTCATTCCTCATTGCTAGTTTTTTTTCTGATTTATAACATTCTTCCATTTCGGATTTCTTAAAACAGAATGTCATACGGAGTTTACTATCATGTTTCCTTTAAAAACCTAAGAATTCCGATTCTGCCCCGTGAAGTTTTTGTTTAATTTGAAGTTTGACTGACTCCAATGAAATTGGTAGTGATGTCATCAACATCCCACGAAGTACTGTTTTTCTTTCTGCAGCTGTACTCAAGTCTTTTCATTAAAACTGCGTAATGATCAACACTGCAGTTCCTCATTGCTAGTTTTTTTCTGATTTATAACATTCTTCCACTTCAGATTTTCTTAAAACAGTGTCTTACGGAGTTTACTATTGTGTTTACTTAAAAAACCTATGAATTCCGATTCCTCCCAGTGAAGTTTCCATTTAATTGGATGTTTGACTGAATCCAGTGAATTGGGGAATGATGTCATCAACATCCAACGAAGTTTTTACTGTTTTTCCTTCTATAGCTGTACTCGGTTTTTTCCTTAAAACTGCGTAGTGATCAACAATGCAGTTCCTCATTGATAGTTTTTTTTTCTGATTTATAACACTCTTCCCTTTCAGATTTTCTTAAAACAATGTCTTGCGGATTTTTAATATGTTTCCTTTAAAAACAGAGAAGTTTTTTTTTTTAATTGGATGTTTGACTGAACCCAATGAAATTGGGAATGATGTCATCAACATCCAACTGTTTTTTCTTCCATAGCTGTACTCAAGTCTTTTCATTTATAATGTATAACTGCATGTTCCAACATTGCAGTTCCTCATTGCTAGTTTTTTTTTCTGATTTATAACATTCTTCCATTTCATATTTCTTAAAACAGAATGTCTTACAGAGTTTACTGTTGTATTTCCTTTAAAAACCTAAGAATTCCAATTCCTCCCGGTGAAGTTTTTGTTTAATTCGATGTTTGACTGAACCCAGTGAAATTGGGAATGATGACATCAACATCCAACTGTTTTTCCTTCCATAGCTGTACTCAAGTCTTTTCATTAAAACTGCGTAATGATCAACACTGCAGTTCCTCATTGCTAGTTTTTTTCTGATTTATAACATTCTTCCATTTCAGATTTTCTTAAAAGAAGTGTCTTAGGGACTTCACTATCGTGTTTCCTTTAAAAACCTATGAATTCCGATTCTTCCCAGTAAATTTTGTAGTCGTCGGCGAGAAAATTTCTATTACCTGTAAATTTAATTGCATTCAGTTCCTGGGTACTCTTTGTGTCTTGCGGTTTTTTCACTCTCTAGATACGGCCAGTGTGCAACCCCACTGCGCATGCGTTCAGCGTGGGCATGGCCGCCATCTCTTTTCCTCCAGCACTCGTCGAAGCGGTCGCTCCAGAAGACTCTCCTGCATCTTTCGCCATCTAGATCTTTTGCCCGGTTAAAGCCCTCGCCCTCAAGATCTTTCGCCCTTGAAGATCTCCGCCGGGAAGAAACATCTCGCCCTCTGCAGCCTTGTTCGAAGACGCTTCTCTCCCAATATTTTCGCCTCTCTTTCGCAGCTCTTTCGTTAGACTTTACAGCCATGAACTTTCCGGCCCGATAATGATCCCAGGTTCTTCCCGCCAGTCCTCCACCTGAAGACCCAAGTGTCGTAGTTTTGGCCTCCCCGCATCGTCCATCAACTTCAGCAGCTTCGAACCGCTCCACGGCATCGCTCATCCTTGTGGTCAGCAGCATTTTTCACCCCATCTTTCGTCGTCATACCCTTCCTCTGCGCTTTGCATTGAAGTCTCTCCACTGTCACACATTGCATTAGACACCGCCCACTGGATCTTTCATCATCTGAAACTAAACGTCAACACAAACACCACTCCAACGAACTCCCTTCTCATGAAGTTCATCGCCCTCATCGCCTAGTGGAACGAGCCATCAAGGAATTCGCCTACAAGGCAAAACCTCCGAATCCTGCTCCTCCATCATCATCACACGACATTTCTTACGTCCGTGATTGGGTCGCATCCTCTGAAAACGATTTACGAAAGAGAAAGTTACCTCCCGTAGGCGCACCATCGCCTAAGAAACGCCGTTCTGCTCTCTCTTCAATTGACCTGCGTCATCTCCTTAGCAACCTTATTCCCGCTGAAGACGACTTGGATTCTGCATCTGCTCTTGGAAGAGGACGCCGTATTTCACCACAAGTGAACTTTGAACAGCAGCCCCCTGACCTGTATGAAGATTCCTTACAAGCCGACAACGACCCGACGGCAATCCCGCTCTTTGACCTTATAAAAGCTGTCGAAGCCATCATTCCCGATCATTACCTTTACAAACACAGTCCTTCCGCTTCATCCACAAAAAACAAAGGTCTCTCAATGGGGTTTGGCTTTGGTCTGCATGATAGAAATAACAGAGAAAGTGCGAAAGTCGGTCAGTTAACTACCCTCCTACGTCCTCACCACCCTGCTCCGCACCAGAGGCTCCCTTCTGCATAAAGGAGGGAGTACCCTTGGAACTTGACAAAGAATCCCCACCTCCTCGACCTGGATGGGAATCGTGGTTCTTTCTTTCATCAGATGACGGCACCACCAATCGAAGACAATTCGAAATTTACCAACAATCCGAATTCCCGGCCACTGAAGCAAAAATGGACTTCTGGACTGCTCTCGTCATCCCCAGACGGTCCGACGTCCCCACCACTATGCTTAAAGAGAACAATAAAATCTTGCACCTCGGTCTCCGCGCTGCTTCTCAAGCTGATGTTCTTGCTACTGCTATCAACGCCCTTTGCAAAAGATTGGCCCTCGAATCAAGCCAAAGAAACGTGAAGCATCTCCATTTCTTGATCTCTGAATTGTTTAAGAAGATGTCTATCACCACCTTTCACGCATTCAATTGGTTCACGAAAGCACTCTTCAACTCAAGCCTCCTACTTCGGGACATTGCACTGGGCACAACATCAAATCTAAATACATCAACTAAGCACGTTCTACATAACCAACCCCTCCGTGAAATGGACACTTTGTTCGGGGGTCTTATCCCCACTTTGGCACCCCACCTGTACATCTCTTGCAAACCAAAGCCCCCTCCCAGGCCCTCATCGAATCAACCATTTCAGAAGCCATAGCAGCACAATTCAATGACAGCTCCTCCGGCCAACAGTCAACCAAGATTTAACCCAACCCCTCTCATGGAAACCTGCAGTCCTCTCGACGGAACAATCCTCCCTCCCGTGGAAACAACCATTACAAAAACAGGAACCGTCAAAGCTCCACAACGGACAACCGCAGCAA
Organism: Lithobius niger; assembly: GCA_023313725.1. Taxonomy (NCBI): domain Eukaryota; kingdom Metazoa; phylum Arthropoda; class Chilopoda; order Lithobiomorpha; family Lithobiidae; genus Lithobius; species Lithobius niger. The sequence goes on from JAHWFP010193639.1 coordinate 13,515, forward strand.
ATACTCTTCCAGAACCAACAAAAGCAGGTCTCGTCACCGCCAATGACTATCTTAACAACCTGCCGGTCGGTGGACGTCTCAAACATTTCCTTCTGGCTTGGAAACAGATTACATCGGAAAAGAACAATCCTTTCCCTAACATCCCTTGGCTTTCAACTCTCCTTCGTCACTAAACCCCGCCTCTCTACGACACCTCCATGGGAGTTCGCAACCAAACCCTCTCCAGCTTTAACCATAGAAGTAAACAAACTCTTAAACAAAAATGCAATACACCTCTGCCCCGATCATTCCAAGCCTGGCTTCGACAGCTCCATCTTCTTAAGACCAAAGAAGTCCGGCGGCGAAAGAATGATCTCCAATCTCAAACCACTGAACCGATTCATTTCAAAAAGCACTCATTTCAAAATGGAGACCTTGGAATCCATCCGCCTTTCATTGAAATCCAAGGAGTGGACAATATTCATCGATCTCAAAGATGCCTGCCTCCGTGTTCTGCTACACCCGGCAACCCTCCACCTCTTTCGGTTCACGTGCCAAAGTTTACGAATTACAAAGCCTCCCGTTCAGATTAAATGCCCCCCCCCCCCCCCCGAATTTTCATACTGATTTTGAAACCCGTCGTAGGCTATCTCCACCGCCATCAAATAACCGCAAATGTGTTCCTCGACGATTGGCTCCTCAAAAACAAGGACCCTCAACAGCTACTTCAAAACAAAACGTTCGCCATCAATCTCGGCTTCAGCATCAACTGGAAAAAGTCAAGGCTCTCCCATCCCAACTCTTCACCTTGCTCGGAGTGCAATTTAACTTGCAGGAAGCTCCCTCTACAGAAAGGAAGATCGATCTCTTCACACATGCCCAACCCTTCTCCCAGTCTGCCAACCATTTGCTCACATCTCTAAACTCACTCGTAAGCAAAATGGATCCAATGGCCGACCTCTAACCCTTCTGCAGATGGATGACTCGCCCCTTCCACCATTTTCGGATCGACATCTGGGGCTCTCACCACCCAACGTCCAAAGCCACCGTTCACTCCAACATGAACTTCCGATGGGACTGCCTGCATTGGTGGATGGACGAGACCAACCTTTCCAAAAAAGTCCCTCTACACGAACCTTCCCCGGACCTTCTTCTCCTGAGGTGGAACTCGATCCCGTCCCCTACACCTCATCACATCTGACATTTTCAAGCTCTGTCGAGAACTCAACACAACCCTTCAACCACTTCACAATCCTGGCAACGGGAACATAATAGCAGACGCCCTCTCTCGCAATAAAACACCATCAGAGAAATGGACTCTCATAACGTCAATTTGCGAATTTTTCTTCCAACCAATGATCGACATATTTGCCACAAGGCACAATGCCAAACTTCCCCAATTCATCAACCCAGTACCGGACGATCTGGCCTGTGCCGTCGATGCTCTAATATTCCCTGGAAGAATCTCTACGCTTACCTCTTTCCTCCATTCAAGCTTCCATCAACAATCCTCACAAAGATAGAACAAACCCCAAGGACTCTTCCTGTTGATAGCACCGAATTGGCCAGCAGCTCCATGGTTCCCCCAACTCCTAAGCCTTCTCATAGACCTACGAAGAGAACTTCCCGGTCTCCCAGACCTGCTATCCCAGCAAAAAGGGAACCAAATTCCACCAGAACTCCAAGATCTTACATCTGTTCGGGTGGCTACTATCATCAGACTTATCAAACAGGCAGGAAGTTTTGAAGAACAGGCCACTAGAATCGTCAACTCGTGAATTCACCGACAGACTCTACAACTCACTGGGAACGATGGTTTCATTGGTGTAAGCGGAAAGAGATTAAGCCAATCAATCCCCCCTATTACGGAACCACTAGTCTTCTTCACCGACCTGTTTAATGATGAACTCAAAGGCTCCACCATCCTAGTCTACCGATCGGCACTTAATTCTGTCTTCAAAGCAGCTGGGAACAAACATCTTCTCGAAGACTTCCGCATCTGCTGAAAATGAACTGCAGAAAAACTGCAGAAATGGAATGAAACTGCAGTTTAACTGCAGATTCGATGGTAACCACAAAAAAACTTTAAAAAAAACTGTAGTTAAACTGCAGTTTATTTGAAATTCAAAAAGTTAACTTGAAAACTGCAAAATAAGTGCAGTTAAACTGCTGGGAAGGTTAGGCACAACTAAGGTAACACAAAAACCGCAGAAATTGGGGCTCAATACACATTAACTCTTAGTGATTGGCTAGGTATATAAGGCTGGATGACGACTTGCATCATTGTACGTAACGTAAGAGTGTATTATGCTAAGAATAAAACTTGTAGAACCGAAACATTCATAACTGTGCACAATCACCCTATTCTAAGATTAAGGTTTGAATGATAGCTGGAATTTATATTATGATTTTTTTTATTTTACTACCGAAAGGAATTATTGGAAAAAACTGAAGTTTAACTACAGTTTGAACTGCAGTTTAACTGCAGTTTGAAGTGCAGTTTTTTGAGGTGGGCAATTTACTGCCCTTTTACTGCACTTTTTTTCTGCAGTTCATTTTCAGCAGGGATCCAGTCTACTAAACTTATTCTAAGTCGAACGTCCTCCCATCCATCCGACTTTCCCCTAATGGGACATCCCACTCGTCCTGGAATCACTAATGAAAGAGCCATATGAACCCATCCAAACCAGTCACATTAACCATCTCACAAGAATAACGGGCTTCTCAACCTCACTCACCCCCTGTGGGCTGGGTGTAGAATAAGCCCACCGTACCCCTGTGTGTCGTAGAAGGCAACTAAAAGGGAACCCAAGATCACGGTTTGCTAGTGTGCCAAGGGTCTGCATGGCGGAGGGTTTCTGGTCCGTCTTTAACACTAGCAACCTCAACACTACGGTTTGCGAGTGCGCCTACGGTGTGTATGGCGGGCAGGTTCAACATGCGTCGCAAGCACTAGTCATAAAGAGGTGAAGGGACATCCAGACAAACCGGGCCCGGGGTGGCTGCTTAGAGGATGTTTGGTGATTTGAATCCCCTTTTGCGTTTGATTCCAATTTGCCCATTCTGGCCACTGGGATTTTCAGCTCCACCCCCCAGCATGTTGGCCGTGTGCTGCAACCCAGTAATCCGTGGAGGCGGATATCCAGGCTTTCGGGCTTTGACTCCTTATTCCGGAGGATGGGTGGCCTGGGCGAGCTGGCCTAGGGTCAATCGTCTATGACCTTTCGAGTCCTGTCGGTATGGGGAGGCGGCTTGTGCTGTATCCATCTGCATCACGGACTCGAACTGTTTGGGTTATCGAGGGAGGTGGTGAATATGGCTTCCTTGGTGGCCTCACCTCTCGGCATGCATAGGCCGCCACTTCACCGAGATAAATGGCGGTGTTAGCTTCCTGATGCAGGGCCCTGGATATACGGCTTCTGGCCCTGCATCGCCCGAGTGCTGCGCAGGGTTTTCCTTTCTGGGGGGGGGGGGGGGGGTTTCCGCTGCGACTTCTTTTTTGTTTTCATTGGCAACTACTTTTCCCCTCTTCCTCACAAAATTCTTCCACTAAAGCCGCACTAGCAAGCGCCAGAGGAGGGAACCCAAGATGGTTGGGCCTGGTGTCCACTTACTAGACTTTAGTCAAAGTCGGGACCAAGTCCCGAAGTTCCTGGTGGTGACAGGCGAGGGCCGAGATGTTACCTGAAAGGGCTCTGTGGTTCTGATCCGAAGAGTATCTCTCGGCTCCGTGCTGGGGAATACCTTCTGGAGGTTGCAGACGATGCTCAGGCGAAAAGGCTTTTGAAAGCGAATGCACTGGGGTCGTGCCCAGTGCGTGTTGAGCAGCATCGTACTTTGAACAGAAGCAAGGGGGTCGTGACGTGCTTCGATTTGAGAGGTCTCAGTGATGATGTCATCCTGGACGAACTCAAGTCACAGGGCGTTACGGCTGTGAGGCGTTTGACACGGAAAGGCGAGAATGGTGCCCAGCCAACTGAAATCTTTTTCCTGACCTTTGATACGCCAGTTGCACTGCAGCATATTACTGTCGGTTACCTGCGGTAGAAGGTCAGGAGTCATGTACCGAATCCGATGCGGTGTTTCCACTGTCAATGCTTCGGTCATACCAGCGGCTCGTGTAAAGGTAGGCCTACCAGTGTTACCTGTGCTCAGGCACTGCCGTGTTTATGTAGATGAACATCGAGTGCAGGAATTAAAGGTGAAGGACGGGCTTTCCTACTCGGAAGCCCGAACGAAAGCCAAACTATCGGCACCCGGCAATGACGCGATCTGTTGCGTAGGTGTGCAGTACGCCAATGCCTGGCTGAGTTAGCGAGGCTGCTGATTTGGCAAGATTTACGCACTGAGCTCAGGTCTTTGACGAGGACGGTAAGCATGCGTATTACTTTGTTCACACAGCAACATCCATCTTTGCAGGGTCTTTTCAGTCCTTCGGACCCGGTTGCTGCCATGCCGTCGACGTCTGCCCTGCCTGCGGATGCTCCTGCTAATGTTCCCGTTACTGCCGCTGCTACTGTTCCCAAGCAGGTTAAAGCTTCGGTTAAGCCTCCGCCCTCCCGGAGTGCACCACAGAAAATGTCAAAGAAGATGGCTCTTGCTGGTACAGCCCCAACACCACCTGTGAGGAAGTTGCCACCAGGAGAGAAGATGAAACGCTCGTTGGACGACCAGCTTGGTGAAGGGTCCATTGCGTCCCCTCCACAACTCGATACTCCTTTGCCCATGGAGCAAGGAGAAGTTTCTTGTACTAATTCTCCTGAGCTTTTTCCTCCTTCCATGGACAACTTTATTCTGGACCTCACTCCAACTTTTGATTCAAGTGAGGATCCAGATGTTTTCGGATCGCCGGAGGGAGGGTTAAGGGGAAAGACTCAATCTTAAGTCCGCCCTAATGATTGCGCATACCATCGTTCAATGGAACTGCCAAGGTTATCGGACCCATGCGGAAGAACTGCGGTTTCTACTGTCGCATTGGCAACCTCTGCTGCCTTCAGGAGACTTGCTTCAAGGCGTCGAACAATCCGGTTGTTCGGGGTTACTCTGTCTATCGTCTAGATGCCGACCCTGCGCCAAGTGCACATGGTGCGGTTGTGGTGCTGGTTCACCACTCTCAGCCACATGCCAGTGTGCCTTTGCACACTACGTTTCAGGTGGTAGCCGTTCGAGTTTCTTTCCGGTTTGATAATACAGTCTATTCGCTTTATTTGCCACCGGATGAGGTCTTTGGGGTTGGTGACCTGGAAGACCTGGTCCGCCAACTTACTGCCCCTTTCGTCTTGCTGGGCCACTTTTAACAGCCACCACGTCCAGTGGGGAGGGCCTAACACTGACAACAAGGGGAGGATCCTTGAGGAGTGGATGCAGAGGGGGTCCGTCTGCATCTTGAACGATGGAGCCATGACACGCTATAACCTGGCTACAGGCAGTTGGTCAGCGGTTGACTTAGCCTTTTGCTCGCTTGACATCGCAGTTCACTTCACTTGGGCTGTCACTGCCGATCTGCATGGGAGTGATCATCTCCCCATGTGTTGTCTACAACGCAAGGAGGTTCTGTCACATTCAAGCCAGCCCGATGGGCACTTCAACGAGCTGAGTGGTCAGCCTTTGCTGAGTCTGCTGTCTTTCAGCATGCGGTGGAGGACTTTTCTGATGTGGATAAACTTTCCGCTCATTTCACTGATGTGGTCCTCGCTGCTGCTCATGCTTCTAGCCCGCGTACGTCCACACAGCCGAGACGGATGCTTGTTCCGTGGTGGACGCCTACTTGCGGGCAGGCCACTCGGGCCCACGGGCGAGCATAGCGTGCATTTACCGCTAATCCTACTACTGACAACTTTGTAGCCTTTAAGCGCTGTCGTGCCCGCGCCAGGTGTGGCATCCGTGAGGCTAGGCGTGCTTCGTCGTCGGCTTATGTTTCGTCGATCACGCGCTCCACATCTTCTCAGCAGGTGTGGAGGAAGGTGCGCCAAATCTCGGGGAGGAACGTGCCTTTCCTGGTGTTGCAGTTAAGGACAGCGGATACCATGATCTCTTCTGTACCGGATATCGCTGATTGTCTTGCGTCTGCATTTGCGCGGGTCTCGAGTGATAACCATTATGATCCTGGTTTCCTCGGGATTAAGCGTAGAGAAGAGGCTCACTCCCTAGACTTTCACTCCGATGGGCTAGAGAAGTACAATTTACCGTTTACCAGGCAGGAATTTGTTTCAGCTTTGTCAAAGGCGCATGACTCTGCCCCAGGGCCTGATGATGTTCACTATCAGCTGTTGAGACATCTGCCTCTTGCCACCCAGCAGTTCTTGCTGGGGATGTTCAACCGTGTGTGGGCAGAGGGCTCTGTTCCGGCAGCGTGGAGGACAGCAGTGGTCATCCCGATTGTAAAACCGGGCAAAGACCCTACTTCTCCTTCTAGTTATCGCCCCATTGCAGACTAGCTGTATCTGTAAACTTATGAAACGGATGGTCAGTTAGCGGGTGGTCTGGATGTTGGAATCATGGGGATTCTTATCTGCATCCCAGTGTGGCTTTCAACGGTTTCGGTCAACTATCGATCATCTAGTTGCACTTGAATCACGTGTCAGGGAGGCTTGTCGCCTGCATCAACATCCGGTTCAAGTTTACTTTGACTTGGAGAAGGCTTATGATACGACCTGGTGTTATGGATTCTCCATAATTTGTATGACTGTGGCTTGAGGGGACGGATGCCACTGTTCATTTCCGCTATGTCACAGGCAGACACGTGACGAAATAACACCCAGAAGACTACATACAAACTTTCCGTTATATTCTACAAGCTCACAACCCTACTACAGCAAAAACCCATTTAAGAGGGGTGGGTAAAAAGAATAAACAGAAGCCAGAAGGACAAGAAGCATTCAACAACACCCAATTGTAACGCACATAAAATTGCAATGAATAGGAACACTAAGTGATAAGAACAATTAGAAGAAAAAAAAATAAAAGCATTTCAAAAAAGCCACGTGCAAATGAAATGGAAATAGGCATAAAGGAATTTCAAGGACTGATTTGCAGCCAAACAGTGACAATTTAAGAAAAGAACACTTTGAGAAAATGTGTTAAACATATTGAGTGAATAATTATTTTCAATAAACATTTATATATATTAATTTAGCAATTATCTGCTTAAGACTTTAGGAGTGTATTTTATGATTTTTATTTAAGTTTTACTATTAATTGTAAAAACCCGTTTGAAAGGATTATGACAGGATACGAAGCGGACGACGATGTCTAAATAAGGACGAGGCAGGATGCTCAAATTATGAAAACGTGGATTGTAGGATCTGGCGGCACATGCACGTCACAGGATGTACACTACATAGTCAAGAAGCACGCCTTGAGGAAAAGGATGTGACACCTAGTACGTTGCGGACGTTACGCTACCGATCGAACACGCTTTCGACACTCACCTTCCTTCTTGATTTCTGATTTTTGTTCGATATTTAAACTCGGGTGATCAGACGATCGCTCTCCTCCTAGTGCAGTTTGAAACTTGAAGAAACAATAGATGATTTCCCAGAAGTGCCAACGAAGTGGTCTGGCGAAGTAACTTGTCCTGCTTAGAGCCATTCGGTGAGTTGAAAGGCAAATTTTCTCTTTTCCACTTTTGTAAGAGTTGCCACTGAAGAGTTTATAGATCGGAAATCGCGAGAGAGAATTACAATCACAGAAAGTCAGTGACATGATAAATTGACCAGAGTACCCTCGCCTGTTCCTTAGTGATCTAGATCATAGATTAGTTTCAAGAAGGTTTATTCATTTATCCTAGTTACTCACATTAATCCTTTCCATTTACGATAAGTTGTGATTAATTGTATTCCAAGCTTTATTAAATCTTTGTTCATTATATCACCCGAAAAACCCCTGTATTTTCCTCCCACACTAAACTAAAGGAGAGCCTCACTGCACAACAGTGACGAATCTGTTTCTGATTATCGCAAGGTCAGATAGTCTTTAACGACACATGCAAACCGAAAGGGTTATAAGAGGGAGATTTGAATTTGTGTGAGACAGTAGACCTCTTACTGCATTTGCATGGTTTCTCTCCACTGTATATGGTACGCAGCA
>JAHWFP010193639.1:21755-55013 GCA_023313725.1 Lithobius niger
AAGCCAAATTCATTATAGGCCAACCTAGCACACTTACTGCATTTGCATGGTTTCTCTCCACTGTATATGATACGCAGCAATACAAAGTTTACGCTATATTCATTATTGGCCGCAGCACACTTACTGTATCTGCATGGTTTCTCTTCACTGTGTATGGTATGCACCAAAGTCTATGAAGTCGAGTGGTTTTTCTCCGGGCTATCTAAAATTGAGTACATAAGAGGATACGTCATGCAACACCCTCACTTCCTGTTGTGTCAAAGGCTCAGTCATAAGCATCTTATCATGTGAGCTTCCAAGATACATCTTGTTTGTTAACCATTTACTGCCCAAAGGCTATATATTGGATGGCTACTGAACGGCAAAAAAGCAAGCTTTGTGAGGGGTTCCCGGGGACCCCGAGCAAAGCGAGCAGCAACAGCGACGAACCTGTTCTGATAAACGCATAGTGAAGTGATCCTTCAGAACGACACACACAGGTTATTAAGGGTATGCAGAGGGAGAATCAACTTCCGCGTGTGACATAGTGGTGTCCGCGACACTTTTGCTCTCTTTTGGTTTGTGCGGAATTTTTGTCCAAAGCGAGTGAATTTTTTTTTAGGCGGGCTATTCCTATTGGCATCAACAACCTTTTTTTTTTGTTTTGTGTCGCTACATTTTTTTTCCTATTAGTTCCGTTGTGCGGAAATATTTTTACTTCGACACAACCTTTAATTTACATATTCATTAAATTAGAGAAGTTAATTTCAATCCTTAACTGTTTCTCGAATTCGTATTGTTTGCGATATAAGCTTTTACCTTTGTCTCTGATAACAAGGTGTGATTTGACGAGCAGCTAACTGGCTTATATGCAAGAGCAGCCGAAAACACAAATTGTGTACATTCCCCAATCATGCTACAACCGTGTAATAGCGCCTAAAATACATAAGGTTTCATTTGCTAGGATATATTTGTCATCCGGTGAACTACACCAACCAGTATTCAGAGTGCACACCGAAATATTTCCAGTCATCTACTATTTTATAGTATCCACTTCTTTTTTCATTGAGAAGAAATACTCCAAAGTACTGCCTAATATTTTCGATTAGCTTTGTCGATTAGCTTTCTTACAACGCACAAGCTCAGCCAATTACAACCTGCCAGTTGTTACTTTCTGACTAAAGGGAATTTCATTAATTCAGTAAGCGTAAAATATCAAGTGTATCAAATTTCTTCAGGTATCCCTTTGACAATTACAAGCCACATGATAAACCACCAAGCACTAGATGGCGAGTTTATTATTGGATTGGCAGCAAACAGCAAAACCAATCAATACAAGGAAGCTCAATTGGCCACACACTCGTAAGGACGAGGACTTGTATAACAGCCCGGTAGTATTTTACAAGGCAAAATCCGGGAGAGAGGCCAACAATTTAGCTTCTACTAGAGATCACACCATTGCCACTTGTCAATTCGAGAGCAACCACAAGCTACTGTTTCGTAATTACTTCAACACTTCTCGAAGTGTAGAAAGGAGCACCTGTCTAGATTTAACGGAAGTAGAACGAAACAACAGAGATAGGCTAGCATTTCAAAAAACAACACAACTCTTACGACAGGCCTTAGAAAACGAAAGAGACCAAGCTGATAGTGGTCAAGACTCTGAAACACAATTTACTGTTTGCGAACGTTGCTCAAGGGGTAAAGAGTGTTGGGAATCTGAGGGTTTGGAACAGAATCTAGGCTTATTCTAGCACTGAAGATCTCAAAGACTACGTCGTCATTTTTTATTATCAGTATTTTTTTCTCCTTCTCACATACTTCACCATACGTTTTTCCTCATTGAAAATTTTTTTTAATCAATCATGTTACGGGCATTCTCAAATAATGGGCAGTACCCCACAGACCGTACCACTACGGAGGAGGAGGTACAGATGTATGACAAGATTTAGATTAGGGGTTTGAATAACATCTCTGTAATGTGTGGTGCAGTGGCAACCCGGACCACTGCACTGTGACTGAGGTTGGCGCTAATGACCAAGCTGTCGACGCGCCATTAAGCCTCATTCCCCCCCCCCCGTACCACTACACAAACACATACCAATAGTAAGTTGATCACTCAATACAACTAAAAGGTACAGGCAAGGAAGAGCATGTACAAAGTGCAACAAGTAAAGCCTAAGATGAAGCACCCCGTAGTGAACCGTAAATTAATTCACTACATCCATTCGGAGATGTAATTGCATGAGTGACGTCCTGTATGCAATTAACCTTTGAACTTTGCTAATCAAAAGTCTAAGCACAAACACAGGAGACAGTGACTCAATAGAAGGAATGATTTAACTCTTGCGATAACAATAAAAAAAAGCATTATGGTTATCACTTTCCTTTTTTTTTATTGTTATAGCAGGAGTCAATGCAAACCATAATGGACACCTAAATATATAAGATAACGCTCAGTAACGATATTCCTTTCAGTGTGAAATACATGTGTAATTTATAAGTATATATCATTTAGGATAGACTAACTTAAGATAGTATTTAAATATTTAGTAATCATGTATTCTTTTATTTATCTTGATAAGTTAGCAATAGATTTTGGAAAATGCATGTCATTTGAGAATGAGTAAAGAGGATGATGGAGGCGTTAAAACCTTTAGAGGAACGAATCGTAAGATCCTGGTATAAGAAAAGCAACACGGATGCATGACGGTAGTAAGCATGTCCGAACGCAGAATCACGTACTGCAATAAGGTGATTCATAGGCGTATAGGCGATGAGTTCAACCATTAATCTGCGTTTCTAAAACTTCCGTAAATTTCACGTTAGACAATCACTCTCTCGATGCAAATTAAGTTTTTCTAAAGTTGAAGTTAGTTGATCAGACAAACGCCTAGCAAATCGAGTGGAACCTCCTGAATGTGGTGAGTTGAAACTGTTTCTTTAGTATCCGAAGGGAGCGAGTTGCCAATCACAAACTGATCCAAAGAGAGATTTTATTTTTCTTCCATTTTTAATCAAAATCTTATAGCCCAGTAACTTTAGGTTAAAACATGGACTTAATTCAAAGAAATCTGAAAGTTGGCCCATAAGTAGCTACCAATGCTGTATGAAACATACTAAAATTCCCCTAGGCTAAGATGCTTGCTTCCTCCAGCACACTGGAAAAAGGGCGTTAAGTATAACATGTCATCCATACATGTAGTAGGGCGGCTATAGGGTTGAATTATTCACTTACTGTGAAAAGCATGAAATTTTGTGTGAATGCAGATGAAGGGTAACCGGAAAAAATAGCTATGATAGCAAGTTCGAAACCCCCCCCCCCCCACTCCAAAAACCTATTTTTTGGCTGTACGTAGCTCCTTAACGTCAACAAAGCTGAAAGTTGGCATATAATAGCTACGAGTGGGGTATGAAACATACTAAAAGTCCCCTGGGCTAAGACGCTTGCTTCCTCCGGTACATTGGAAAAAGAGTATAAGTAAACTGTCGTCCATACATGAAGTAGGGTGGCTAGAGGGTTGAATTTTTCACTTACTGTGAAAAGTACGAAATTTTGTATGGATGCAGATAAAGGGTAACTGGAAAAAATGGCCATGAGAGCAAGTTCGAAACCCCCCCAAATAGGTGATTTTGGTATGGCCTACGCATTTTAAAGTCGCCACTGTCTTTCCTGTTGTCGTGCCAAATCCACATGGCCACATCAGCCAGGGAAGTTATTAATTTTATTACCGACAGAAATTACGCAACAGTAATATGCCAATTTGACCCTGCTCACAAACTCCTTTTCCACAATTACTTTCAAACATTTTTTGAAATGTAGACGTCATTATCCCGACACGTGCAAACGAACGCATCAGAACCCCCCCTGTTGACATTCACGGAGGAGCAAGAGAACAAAAAAAAAAAAAAGGATTAATGACCAAGTTGTCGACGCGCCATTAAGCCTCAATTCCCCCCCCCCCCCCCCAAAGAATCGCCAACAGTTCAGAGATACTGTATATCAGTTACGCACAGCGATCAACACCCAGCTAAATACAGATCCAGAAACAGGGGAATTTTTGAGCGATCATTCAGACACAGATCGGGAGAAGAGACAGGAGAACGCATACTGTCCGTTTGCGAACGGTGTAGCCGACGGAAGGAGTGTTGGGAGCCAGAATGCCTTTTTAGGAACGAAGGAACGGTTTACCACTTTGTAGGAAAAGGTTTTACCACTTGCAACTTTCTCTCTTCTCTTCACTAAGCAAGCCTTTCATACGTCTCAACACCAAACAACCAACAGGTAGCATTTGTATTTTGTTCTTTTTTGGGGTTCGATTTTCGCTTTTTAGGACACCTTTAAGGATATAACAAAATTCCGACCCCTCCCCCCCTCACGCCCGTTCCCCCTCCGCCACCCTTAACAGGATTCTTGTCCTTGGTCACAATGATGGGAGCGAAGCGAGCGATAAACCAAGTTTAGAAGAATTTATCGACTCTGTCTGTAATGCAAGTACAGTCGCCGGTTGGGCCTATGACTTAACAAAGCTGACCATTATTAGAAGCAAACTTAGAGGAGCGGCAGCAGCCTTCAGTCAAGCATGCTAAAGCAGTCGACGAGCTGGAAAAGGGGCTAAAAGATAAGATTCAAACCCGATATACCTCTGAGCATCATGTTGAATAGGTTCATGTTGTTAAAACAGGAAGAGACAGAAGATGTCCGTACTTGGGCAACTCATATAAGGCGTGAGGTCCGTGAAATCTTGCAACAATCAGCAACCCCACCTCCAAACGCAACACCCGGGGAGGCCAAGGCCTACGCAGACGCGGCGAAACTGGCCAATGCATCTATCAATTTAGCCCAATTTTGTACAGGTTCACATGATGGCATTAGATGCCATCTACTGTGCAAAATAGCCATTGAAGATGTGATAGACTACACGGTTATTGAAGAAAATGTAATACAAGTAGGAAATAAATCCTCAATAGCGAGAGTAAAGGGGATTACCGCAGAGGTACCGCCGAAACCTCCAGCAGACGATGGCGTTATGATACGCAGAAGTAAATTGGAGAAACAACTACCAGAATGTCTACACCCCCCCCCCCCCCGTACTTCTCACAGAGGCTGCCGAGGCCCAAGCAGTGACTTACATCGGCGTACAAGATCACCCTCCTCAGTTTGTGATGGAACAACCACCAGTCGGCTACTGGCCATATGAGTTGGCAGCCCAGCGACCGATAATATGTACACAATAACAAGGCATGCAACATTTCTTCCCCCCACAAATGCGTTTTCAACAACCATGCATGCAACCACAGATTGTTTGTTTCTACTGCGGTAAAAGAAATCATTAACCTCTCACGTTCGACATCAACCGTCCCGAACGAAGAAACGTCGCCGCAAAAAGCAATGGACGACAATGGATGCAACACCAACCAAGTACACCAACAATGGCTCGACCAATGCTACCTTGGGACATCCTGCAACGTGATAGACGAGAGGAGAAACAAAGCAAAGAAAACTGAGCACCAGATCTTGGGCAGGGAGTCGACCGAGGTCTGATTTTTCAACTTCTAAGACTCAAATTTACATAAACTCATCTGTAAAAACTGCAGGTACTCTGATCAACTTGCCGAAATTGCCGTTCATTCTGTGTACAATCAAAGGGGCATCTTATAGAATGCTTATAGATACAGGATCTCAACTTAACTTGGTCGATGGATGAGTAGTGAAGGAAGTGATTGATAAGGGATTCGTACTACAGAAGCTCCCAATAAAGATAGTGGCGAAAACGGTCGCGAATGCGCCTTATCCTAAAGGCAAAATTTCAGCTGGAGGTTGGCCTGGGACCATATATTTTTTCCCTTTAGTTCTATGAACCTACATTACCATTATCTAATACAGTGGTTTTCAACCTATGGGTCGCGACCCCAAATCGCGGGCGTCCTCTCGGGGATCGCGATACATAAGAAGGAAAAAATTATTTTACTTTTTTTAATCTTTTATTCTTAAAATACTTTTTTCCTGAAATTGAATCATTAATAAAATTAATTAATTGTAAAGGACTTTTATCTCTTCTAAAATCTAATTCAAATTATAATCTCTCCATTCTAACAACCATAACTCTAATCTAGAATTATACAATATACTATATTGTATAATTCTATAAAATACGAGGGCTATTTTAATTTTATTAACAAACGACGACGTTTAAAATGCTTGAAATGCAAAAAAAAAGCGTTGGCTTCCCGCTGGCGCTAGTTGTGAAACCAACGGGCGTAGGAATTTACTTGAGGGGAAATGAGGTCACGGGGAAAAAATTTTTTAGGGGGGGGGGGGTCACGGTTTGAAAAAGTTGGGAACCACTGATCTAATAACTACGATTATTAGGAGTGGGTTCATTGAGAGAATTAGGCTTCAGTTACCTTGCCGATGAGCAATGTACGCATTCCCACAAGCCAAATCTCGTTATCAACGAAATAGGTCAACCAAAACAACTATTTGGAGCAGTCCTTACTGTGGCCAGCACAATTGCTTCAGAACCGCAAGCGATGCGTTTAAAGGCCCATGTCTCTGCACCACTCGGTGGGTGTAGACAAGTCACAGTGGGCATCGCAGACTCACTAAACAAAGAGCACAGCCTTTGTGAACTGTTACCTCGCATAGACCGACTACATAAAATCCAAGCAGCAGCTGCAGTCACATCTCTTCATGACATTCAGAATGGAGTAATCCTTATCAATGTATCTGATAAACAAAGGTGTCTGCAAAAAGGGAGACTGATAGGACACTGCTCGGAGATAGAGGCACAAGGTATTTTTCCTAGCCACTGTGACAGCAAAGGAATACCTCCATTTGACGCCACTCAACTTAAGGTAGACCACCTGCGAGAGGTTGATAGACAAGCCATCTGTGATTTGTTCTCGGAATACCCGGATGTTTTTGCCATGTGCTACATGGACATAAATTCAATCAAAATACCTCCAGTTAAAATCGAATTAACTACTAAGGAACCAAAATTTGTACGTTCATATTCTTCCCTCAGTCGCATGAGGCAGAAATGATGAAGAAGTTAAAGGAACTTGCAGACGCAGGGATCATCTCACGCTGCGTCTCTCCCTATAATGCTCTTTGACTTCTAGTACCCAAGAAAAAAGGGAAGCTTCATCTAGTGATTGACTACCACACTCTTAATAAACACGTGGTGCTCCCAAAATTTCCACTGCCACATATCAACGTTTTGATCCAAGCGGTGGAAGGAAAAGCCGTATTTTCAACATTGGATTTATTTAGTAGCTATTTTCAGGTGCCTGTGCACGAAGAGTTAAAACGGTGCCTAGCCTTCTCCATAGCTGGTTTTCACACAAACCAGTAGCACTGTAACAGACTTCCCATGGGAGTGGCATCAGCAGCCCCTGAATTTAGTAGAATCGTTAGCAAGGCCCTAGGTGACCTCATAGGCAAATCTGCAATAGTATTTATGGACCATTTGCTAATTTTTAGTGTTGACATGGATATGCACGTGAAAGATCTACGCAAAGTATTACAACACCTCCGACAGATGGGTCTGAAAGTTAACCTAATGACCAAGCTGTCGACGCACCGTTAAGCCTCAATCCCCCCTCCCCCTAAAGTTAAGCCATCTAAATGCGTGTGCTAGCATCCAGTAAGGTTCTTTTTCTCGGCCACGAAATCTCGGAAGGAAGGATACAACCCAGTGAATCGAAAATTAGAGCAGTCAGGGACTTCCCCAGTGTCACGAGGAGTTTCGTGACTTATAATGCCCTAAAGACCAAACAATTTCACCCGGCGACGTATAACAAGTAAACAGCATTAGCCCAACAAAAACTATTCAAGAGGGGTGTACAAAAATAAGACACATCAATGCCAGCCACAAGTGAACCGGAGGGAATACAAGACCTAGGAAAACACTTAAGGAAAGTGCACACACTTGCAAAGCTAAATCAAGAACTACAAGTATCACAGATAAACTGAAAGAGAAGAAGGGCAATTAATTACACGAAAACCGACACCGAAATTAAGAACCCAGTGAATAAACTTTGGAAGAAAGGTGCAGGAAGTTGTGATTATATCTATATATATAATTACACTAAATCCGCAAGGCAGCCAGCAGCAGCAGCAAGCAGGACATACGAAGCAGTCATCTGCATCTGTAGCGCCCAGAACTCAACGTCCAGCAGCGCGAACATACGATGCCATCTACCGACCGAACGGCAACTTAATGAGGGGGAGGGGGGCGACCCGAGGGGAGGGGAGGGACGGGGAGTGAGACGACGCGGAATGAGCAAGCGAAGCGAGCGACTCCGCTAGTTGTTTAATAAGAAGACATAGCTTAATGTTGATTTTATTTAGAATGTATTAGTTTGGTTTATTTATATAATCATAAGGTTAAGGATAAAATGATTTAATTTCAGTTGGAGAAAACGAACGAGTGTATTTAGACGAAAAGCTATGTGCTATTTTTGTCAATAAACAAGGACAAAGTAGGTGTTGAGAATGAGAGAATGCGGATCCCGATATCCGGCACCAAGTGAAGCATCATAGGATGTTGAAAGTCAGTGATGGCGAAATAAGGAAAAGGAAGTGACTACTTCTCGTCGTACGTCACAGGTGCTTACGTAGTTCAGATCACTCATGTCCTCAACAACGCACTGTTGGTATTTCCGAATTATGGGTACTTAAGCAATTCAAACTAGTAATCGGCCTCTTCATGTAAATTAAGTTTGACACAGCATCAGAATCGAGTTACGATGGCTGAAAGACTTCTACCTGGTGGAACGGTGAATACAGCGCAAGAGCCTATTGGTGAGTTGAGTGACAAACGTGTTTTATTGCTGCTCAGATAGCTGCCACTTGTCCATTTCTAAAAATTCTAGTGATCGTTAACTAATCGTATTTTAAGAGTGATTATTGACGACTAAGCACCCTACTTTGGTCCTTGAGTTTAATTATCGTTGTTTGAGTAAGAGTTTAATAAGTTCTCCATTTTTAGTTATTGATAATCTTACTGGTTATCTTCATTTCTAATATTGTAACGTATTGTAGTCAAATTCCTTTATTATATTAAATTCATATTTACCTCCTTACCCCTAGTCAAACCCCTTTCCTCCCTACACACAAATGACAAGAGAGCTTCACTGAACAACAGTGATGGACCTGTTTTGGTTACTGCTTAGACAGATTTAAAAGAAACAACTTACACAAGTTAATAAGAGTTAAACCAAGGGACTATTAATTGGTGTATGACATATTGGCACAGTCGACATTTATAACTCTCTTTTAGTTTGTGTTGCCTTTGGTTCTGCTATATTAGGGGTATTTTTTTTGTTAAACGAGCAACGATTGGTTGGTAGATTTTTTTTCATTTTTTTTTCTTTTTAAAATTTTTTTTTATCACACTTAGGAAAAGTTGCATTTCTTTTGTTAGTCTGCCTCGTTGTGATTAGCAAGCATTCTACCCACTGTCATAATAGTTCCCCCCCCCCACCAAATCTTGTGTTATTTACCAACTCTTGTGTTATTTACCAACTCTATTACAACAGAGTGATAGCACCAACTAAGCACAAAGTGTCTTTTGCAAAAATCTATCTTACGACGGGAGAACTCATTCAACTAGTGTTTCGTGTACAAGCAGAGGTATTCCCCAACTTCCATTATTTCATTGTATCGTCATCCTTTTTCGAGGAACAACGATTCAATAAGGTACTACACATCCAGGATTTCGCAGAGCAAGGCAGCACAACATTAGACCCTGTAATTCCGCAAATTGTAATCGATAAAATTAATGCGACATTGCCTTCCATTCCCCATTAAGTTTGTTCAATTAGGTGTTTTCATCACTAACAATACGGTTGACCAACTACAACAAGCGAAAGTTTGTTTTCTAACCAACAAAGGGCATTTTGTGGATTCATTGGGACTGTTTTATCAAATTCATCAGTTAACCTCTGGCGTCCCATTTACTATAACTGTCTAAGTGATCGACCATCCCACATCAGACGAAGAATTCATCATTAGTTTAGGCGCCACTAACGTCGCCGTCCAACGTAAGGCAGCACAAATAGCAACACATTTGTTGAAGAAGGATCTTCACGAATACTCACCAAGTTGTTAATGGCGAGATCAGCTAGAGAAGCAAATTTGTTTAATTCATCTAGAGATCACAATAGTGACTGTCATTTCGACAAAAATCATAAGTTAAGTTGTTGTTCAAGAATTATTTTAAACATTACCTGAAGTGCAGGAAAGAGCACCCCTCCCGATACGATGCACGTGTCCAACCCCCTTGCTCACGTTTGAGGAAACTGAGCGCAATATAGGAGATAGACAGGCATTCACAGAAACAGCGGAGTTTTTGAGGCAATCTGTAGTAGCCAACGGTCAACAAACGAACGATCAACAAGAATACTTAGTTCAACCTGCGGTTTGTGAACGTTGCTTAGGGGGAAAAGAGTGTTGGAAAGAAGACTGCCTACAGCGGAATCTAGACACATTCTAACATGTAGCTGAAAGCATCCACGGCACATTCCAGATACAGCCATCTCATACATCTACAGTGTTAACGCAACAAATTTTGGATCAATTACTTAATTTGTTTTTGCTTTCTCGTCTATTGAGGGACCAAGTTTTAATTTTTTTACGTCCTTCCTTTAATTCACAATGCCAACTCCACCAACCATACCTCCGCCGCCTCCGTTAGCAGGTTTCTTGTCGTTGGTAACTACATACGACGGTTCGGAGCGGGACGAATTTCTCGAATCAATAAGAAAAGCCAGCATGGTGGCAGGATGGGCTGATGACTTAACCAAGCTTACCGTAGTTAGAAGCAAACTCAGGGGAGCGGCAGCGGCCTACTGCAGAGACACACCGCTCGTGAAAGAAGCAAAGACAATAGACGATCTGGAAAAGGTTCTACACAATCGATTTAAACCAGTTATTCCTTTAAGCATTTTACTCAACAAATTTATGCTGTTAAAGCAAGATGATATGGAAGACATTCGCACCTGGGCAACAAGAGTACGGAGGGAAGGCAGTGGGATTCTTCAACAGACAGCCATTCCACCTCCAAATGCCACATCTGGAGAAGCTAAGGCTTATGCGGATGCCGCGAAACGGGCCAACGAAGCTATAATCATGGCACAATTCTGCACCGGATCGCACGACAATATAAAGAGGCATCTATTATCAAAAAATCCCACCAATATAGAAGACACTTTGGATTTTGCTATAATAGAAGAAAATGCCGTTTCCGTCAGCAAAAAGGCCACAATTGTCAGAATAAAAGAAGTACAAGCAACACAAAATGACAAACCAGTTTGCGATAAGGAAGAAACTATTGGAACAGCAGTCAAGTAGCGACGTAGTGAACACAACAGTCAATAAAATAGGGGCGCAACAACAGATAGTTCAGACGTCGCCTATGATTCAAGACCCAACTAGTGCATTCTACCATGTGGCACATAATAATGTGAGCCAACCGTTATTAAAACCACTGGCAATGTATCCACAACGCAATTACTTACCACCAACAATGTATCACCAGCAACAATCAGTGATCCGTTTCTACTGTGGTAAGAAAAATCATTTTGCCAACGAATGCCGAACAAGGGCACGAGATAGATTACGTCAAGTGCAACACTTGCAATTCCCAGCCAGGGCCATCCATTGAATCAAGGAATGCCCCAATCATATCAGCAACAGTAGAGACAATCGCAATGAGCAATATCTTTTCCAAATAGGAGCATGTTGCCATGGAAACAGACAGTGCAACTGACTCATGAATCACCTATCAGGAAGGAAAACTAAAGCAGAGATCTCGACAAGGGAGTCGCTCGGAATCTGCTGTTGATAAGGCTCCTCTTTACTTATGCTCGAAAACACACAGTAATAGTAACTCGACTATTTTGCCTAATCTGTCGGTCTTCCCATGTACTATCAATGGTACATGTTGTCAATTTTTATTGGATTCGGGGTCACAACTGAATTTAATTGCAGGTACCCTAATACAAAAGTTACGGACAGAGGGCGTGTATTTGCAATCTTTGCCGATAAAAATTGTAGCAAGAACGGTGGCAAATACCACTTACCCTTTACAGGCAAAATACAAGTTGACCATAGGGCAAAGAAACAAACTATTTTCACTCACTTTTTACGAACCTAAGCATCCTTTGTCAGGCAATCACGAATTGTTATTGGGAGTAGGTTCATTCAGGAAATTAGGCCTGACTTATTACGCAAGGGAACACTGCATTTATTCCAGTACTCATGACCTCACCATACACGAGCAAGGATACTTCGGAACGAAGATCGGCAATGGAATGACGATTGTGACGAGTAGTGCAACAACGCTTAGAAACGTATAATTAGCTGAGGACATATATGTACCACTGGACAGCAAAAGAGCTGCAAAAATACACATAGTTGGGGCTAACCCAATAACCACTGCACTATACCGTGTAATGAACAGATAGGACCATAAACATCCAATACGATTAGAAGACGCAGTAGTAGCAGTTCCAGACAATGAGGAAATAGTTCAAGTGACCAACCATTCGCACGAAGGTAGACGACTTGTTAAAGGCACCGTAATAGACATTTCTAAGGAATTAACGGCAGGAGAAATTTTCTCCCGGCATGGCGAAGGGAACCAATTTCCTCCGTTTAATGTATCACAATTTCAACTGGATCATCTGCATCCCGAAGATCAGAATGGCACTAGGGACATGATTTCCCAATTTTCAGACGTTTTCACCATGAGATACAGAGACATAGGGGCAACAAAAATCCCACCAGTTAAAATTACACTTAAAACCAAAGAGCCGATTTTCGTAAGACCATTTCCATGTCCTCAGAAATACGAAAAGGTAATGATGGAAAGATTGAAGGAATTAGAAAACGTAGGGATAATCTCAAGATGCATCTCTCCCTACAACACGCCACCCATGTTAGTTCCAAAAAAGAATGAAGAACTTCGTCTCGTCATAGATCACTGAGCCCTTAACAAACAGGTGGTCCTACCAAAATACCCTCTCCCACACATGAACATGCTAGTTCAGGCAGTAGAAGGAAAACGTGTGTTTTCTACCTTGGATTTATTCAGTGGGTATTTTCAGGTGCCTGTGCACGACGACTCAAAACGGTGCCTAGCATTTTCCATAGCTGGTTACCACACTAACCAGTGGTTATGCAACAGATTACCAATGGGTGTAGCTTCGGCAGCACCGGAATTTAGCAGAGTCGTGTGTAATGCCTTAGGCAACCTAGTAGGCAAAATAGCAACCGTTTTTAGGAAGAATTTGCTTATTTCCAGTTCAGACCTACAAACTCATGTACGAGACTTACAAGAAGCATTTCAGTGCTTAAGAAAGGCAGGTCTCAAGGTAAAACCATCCAAGTGTGTATTGGCAACAGCTAAAGTGTTATTTTTGGGCCACGAAATATCGGAAGGCATAATCAGACCCAATGAAGCAAAGATAAAAGCAGTACGGGATTTCCCAACACCCACGACAAAAAGAGCAGTCCGCAAGTACATAGGATTGGTGAATTTGTATCGTAAATTTATTCCTGGGTGTAGTCAGCTATGTAACTCATTATACTATCTAACACGCAAAGATACTCCTTTCATATGGACACAAGAATGTGAAACAGCATTCAATAAACTAAAACATGTGCTGACCACTGAGCCAACGTTGACACTTCCAGACTTCGAAAAACCATTATTTTGCACCTCGAACTCAAGTTTACAAGGCCTTGCGGCAGTGCTCGAACAAAACGTTGATCGACAGCGCCACCCAGTAGCGTATGCTTCGAGACGTCTGCGGGGCAGCGAATGTAACTATGACGCGCTACGATGAGAAGCTCTGGCAGTTTTGTTTGCAGTCAAATCGTTTCAATATTACCTCTCAGGGAGGCATTTTACGATGATAGTGGATCATCAGCCATTAAAATTTTTATTGGAAAAGCAACAGACTGAACCTATGTTAGCAAGATGGCGCGCAACACTAGCAAGCTTCAACTTCACCATTGAATACAAGCCAGGCAAAACAAAATCGCGCCGACCCACTCACGAGAGATTTCGCGTCACAAGGAGGAATAACGGAAAAGTCAACTAGCAGTTTAGAAGACGGAGGACTATTTTCAATTAACGTGATCCAAGTGAACGGATGGACAACCAAGCTTATCGGAGAACAACAACTCGCTGATAAACTGGCAGCAGCACTGATCAACCATTTTGAAGGCAAGCCATGTGACGATCGACATCAGTACCGATCGGACAATTTTTTATAAGCCCGGAAGACGGTCTATTATACCGCCAAATTACTCCTAAAGAATGAAGAGAAGACGGAAGGGTTTACGACCAATTATACGTCCCAGAAAATTTACGTGGGCCTTTGCTACACGATCTACACGCGGGTTTATATGGCGGCCATTTAGGATATGAGAAATTGATACACAAATTGGAACAAAGATATTATTGGGTAGGCTGGCGAGCGGACGCAATGCGTTTCTATAAGACGTGCTCGCCATGTCAACAACGACATAACCCTAAAGGAAAGGCGGTCCTACAGCCGACGCCAACAGCATCTAAGCCATGGCAAATTGTTCATATTGACGTTTTTGGCCCCACTGTCACCTCACGGAGAAAGAACAAATATATCTTGGTAATCGTTGATTCACTAACACGTTTTTGTGAAGCTTACCCCATGCCGGACTAAACGGCTGAAACAATAGTTGATATCATGTGCAAGGAATTTTTTCCGAGGTATTCAATACCACACACTATCCGTAGCGATCAAGGGGCAAATTTGGTAGGAAATATATACCAAATTAAAATCAAATGGACCTGTGGAACGTCAGAACGCGAGCTTAGCGGCGGTCGTAAGTCACCTCTGTCAACATGACCAGTCACTCTGGGATGAATATCTCAATCTAGCATTGTTTGCCATACGTACAGCAATTCGTTCTTCTTTAGGTGAAAGCCCATATTATTTACTCTACGGCACAGATTGTTCGTTACCATTAGACCTACTGCAGGCGGATCATACTCTAATTTATAATACAGACGATTACATCACGACCATCACCAGTAAGATGCAAGCAGCGTTTCAATTCGCTAAAGAGAAACATAAAGATGCAACTTTCAGACAGATTGAAAGAAGTAAGGTGAAAGCGAGGGACAAAGGAATTAAAGTCGGCCATCTAGTATTATTGTACACGCCTAATCGGGAAGCTTCAGAACAGGAAACTGACTTATAAATGGAAAGGTCCACTTAGAGTTTTACCTCACCAGTTAATTATGAAATACAACTGATATCGGGAAGAGGTGGAAAGCAAATTGTGCATGTGAATCGTTTGAAACGATATTTGGAACCTGAACCCTTTCCGCAATGGGAATGCGCAGGAGCTCTGAGCACGGCAGGCGAATCTACATCCATTAGCTCAGAAAAAGAAGTAGAAAGAGAGAAGGAAGCGAATCATCGGCCAACACAGACATTACTCGGTCAGAACAGAGAACTCCGTTGCGAAAAAGCCAAAGGAAGAAAGCTAAACAAACACCAGCGCCCGCACCATTTATTTATAGGCTTACGGGTCAACGGAAGGAAAAAGCCCAAAGAGCGAATAAACAAACAGATCATGAAGAGTTTGAGCCACTTTTAGCAGATGACGAGGATCAGGAGTACGCGCAGAGACTTAATTTGCCAAACCAAACCCCACCGCAAACAATACCATCTGTGTTTACACGCAATTTACGTCAACCAGGTCTGCGAGCACCAACCCTTTTGCATGCACCCGCACGTTACGTACCATCTTCTGTCCAGCCGAATACCTTTTTGTCAACAAATAAACAAACGACAACAAATAGGCAAACACGTAGGACACGGGTCATCTCATCTCAAAGTCGACTACCTACCACACTTGCGAGATCGTCAAATGAAACGCAACGTAAACAAAGCATCATACATGCACAGCAGAAAAGTCAACCTAACCAACAACAAGGCGAAATAAACAGATCAAGCACTAGTCGCGACGATAATCACAATGCGCGAGAAGGCATGAGTCGCAAAGTGGTAGAACACGCCAGAGGTAGCTTGGATGACATATCGGAGGAAGAAGAAGACACTCTTCCCGTACGTAATGCATACGGGTCCCATGGAAGCTGCAACAGTCTGCTTTCAGCATACACGACGCACAAAGGATCAGCAGAATTTTTGAACAGCGCCACACAGTACAATAATTTTAAACAAACACAAGCGAATATTTTTACCTGGCTCGGATCATATTCCAGATGACTTGTCCAGTATAACACAAGCATCACACGACCAAAATGACATTCAAACCACAAGCACGCACGATCGGCAGGCGGCATCAGTAGTAG
This sequence comes from Lithobius niger, assembly GCA_023313725.1. Lineage (NCBI taxonomy): Eukaryota > Metazoa > Arthropoda > Chilopoda > Lithobiomorpha > Lithobiidae > Lithobius > Lithobius niger. The sequence continues at coordinate 38,114 of JAHWFP010193639.1, forward strand.
ATCATGAAACAGCATCGCACTCTATAAACGTAGCAAATGCTGCAGCAAGTTCCAGTACCAACTGGATGGATGGGACAAGTTCATAGCATCACTTCTTAAAATAGCAGCGGAAGGAAGTAAAAACCGCAGCGGCAACTAGAAAGCAGCGAAAAATCAGACCTGGAATTCCTTTTAATTCTGTTGCCAGACTATCAACACAATAGGCACACACTTCCTGAGAGTGCCTATCAGGGACGCGGTTTCCTTCATGTGGATTTTGTGAATCAAGCAAGACACGACAACAACACAGCACTCTAAGAGATTTTTTTGCTCTCTGTGACATCCATCTAACATTTTTTTTACCACGAATTTTGATCTTACCCTCTTACTCCTGTTAATGCTCGGATGTTAAAAGAATGTAGCAAAAAGCAACCACGTTTCTTTTAAATGTCCGCATCGCATTACAACGCTAGCAGTTACACCCCATTTTATTTATCTTTACAGTATCGACAACGTGGCTAGTTATCATCTTTACCATTATTTTGAGGAGAGCAGCGACAGTGGATTTTGAACGCGTACAATTACCGATACACAAGCGAGGCAGAGGAGCGATTCGGTTGAAATTTGCGACTGGGAAACAGGAAAGAAAGTATGCAAAATGTATGGGCCACCAGGACCTTTGTGTTCACAAGTCATGCACTAACTGTGTCATAGGATGGAAAACGCTGGCAATTTTGCCCGATCGCACACTCGCACCTGTCACCTCGTTCACAATGCAACATGTTGTAGATGATATGGGGCCCCATTTTATTTCCATTTGCGTGCAGGAAAATAACATCCGATGTATATGCGAGAGCAACTTCTCATGCAATGGGGACCATCATTTCTGCAAACGATTACGGTGCACTCCGGACGCGGAATGCATTTGTAAAACTCTTTCTACTAATATTTCTTCGGTCGCACACATCAATGCGGTAAATTTCACGAACATGCCTATTTTGTCATACAAAGCCTGTCTAGCAAGGTTGCCAGCCAAGATATCTGGTCGGAACACACAATAAAATATCTTTATTGCAAGAAAAGACGGAAAACAGTTTTCGCAACAGACAAGGTCAAATCAATATTTTAATGCCCATTTTGACGTTCGAAGAATTCGGAACTGCAATTTTGCGAAAGTCAGGACTGGAATTTATAACCAAACTTACAATCTTTGCAACTTCAGATCCCCGAAGAAATGACAATGAGCTCTGGAGTTTTAAGAGTCATTTAGTTAAGAAATTTGGAGACACGTTAGAAGCCACTTTTGACACACAAGGTCAGACATATTGCGCAAGACTCTTATGTTTTAAAGCTTTATATTTTTTTCTGTGTTTGCCGCCTCAGATTAAAACACTAGCCAACCTACTAGGATTTGGACTTTTAATTCTACTTCTGTGGTACATCAAGTTATTCTTTTATCTACTATTATCAATCATAAAGAGGATTCATTACATTAGGATTTTTGACATTTTGGACATGTAAAGGTTTGCTACGATTCCCACTCGTTCTTGGATACCTAACCGGAAGAAGGATTGTACATATCTATTTACATATCAAGCATAAAACCGACCAACTAACACGCATGGTGGATGATCCAACCTACGTCGCGATGGCAGTTTTGTGTATATGTTTACTCTTTACGCCTGCTGTAGCATTTAAAGAAGAGGAATGTTCCGAACATAAAGTTATTTATTTCAGAAGCAAATGAATGTATAAAGAATACAACAGGACTTATGTGCACACTGTCCAGATACAAACAACACTTCAAACCATCGACTATACTACGTGTTTATGGCTGCAGACTCCAAACAGTGATGATCTAGTAAAACTAGCTCTCAAGTGGCCGATGGATATCAGAGTGTTGTCTCAAATTTCGTGACCAGCGGGTGATGAATGTGATTGTTTAAACATGTGTAGGAGGGACACATATTTTGAAGCATTAACCACGAAATTAAAGGCTTATGCAGGCATCACGGATTGTTTCCCTATTCCAACAAGTGCGGGCACTTGTTGGACAATCCACAGTCATAGTTGCCTGTTTTTCAGATACTGGTTATTAGCACAATATGATAAAGCATACACGGTACACGACATTTTGGGGCACTCGTGTACACCAGAGATAGAACTAACCATTACGAAGAATCAAACACGAGAAAAATACATCTTAAAAGGATCAGGAAGTCATCACGACATTCATATTGCCGTCATAGGGAATTTGGACCAACCCATTGACATTGTAACGCAACAATTAGTCACTAGAGTGGTGCAACCAAACGAAGCTTACCTGGCTTCCACCAGCGAACGAGGAAGGCCTTTAACTCCATCGGCGATGTACAAGGGATGGCTATCAATCAACGGAATTTTTCCTTCGACCATTTCATGATATCTTGTCAACCTGCGGAGGACCACGTGCGCTGTGATAAACAAGATTCTTATCTATCACTCATGACATCACGCACGGACGAACGTTTACCTTTGATGCGTGCTAATCACAGACTGTTTTTAAGAGAGGATGGTATTTTGAAATCGCACCTACTTTCTAGTGCACCTTTCATTGTGCACCTGTCCTTAACTATCTCATTAACGTGGAATATCATATGATTTGCCCAGAGATTGAATCTGTACTAGAGATTCAGGGTTGTCATTGTGCGGGACTTTAGCTACACTCAAGCTACGAGCAAGATCGACATGTCTACCTGGCGCTGTGTCAGTTATATTTAACGAAATTGCAGTCAGCACTCGTACAGTTCAGCTCTCCAGTAGTTTTACTGAAGTCGTTATCTCCCGTAAAGCATCCAAACGGTGCTATCAAGAAAGAGTATGCTTAGCTAGTAAATTTTCACAATCTTGCCTACCTATAAAGTTCTGTTTGGATACCCAGTCATTGATGTAGCAACCCCGGGGACCACGTCATTAGATTCCCCCACCCTTTTTTTTTTTTATTTCTTGGACCAAGTTATGGCCATATATTTCACCTTTCTCTTGGTTAAATCTGTCACATATTTTTACTTACGGGCTAGCCTCCCTAATCATTATTTTGGTTGTGATTTTTCTCATAAGTGCATGCATTACCGCATGCAGATTAAATAAGGGTGCATAATTATTATCATTGCATCTTTATTTTTAACGACTATATTTTTTTCTACGTATAGCATTTTTTTAGGGAACTTACATTTTACAAAAGAGGAATTTTATACATTTTTTCCCTCCACATATACTATTATACCATATTTAACATTTTATCATATTCTATGACGAAGGAATCCGATAAGTTTTTTTTTCTTTTCAATTATCCACCATAATCGTATTAATCATTTTTTTGGCAACGGAGGAATACTATACCTTTTCCTCATATTATTGTCATAAGCATTTCTGTGACATGATAACAGAGCACCAACACTACTCTCCCCCTCCCCAACATCGACAACAAGCATAAGCATCCATCAATAACCAAGCAGTAAGCAATATAAAATATAAAACCAGTGAGGAGTATGAACTGCATAAACTACAGAGAAGACCAACTATGTGAAAGAGGGGACATACTAAAATAAAGATGAACTTTAAACCCTTTTATATGGTGAACCCCAGAGACACTTATGTGCAAGCAATAAGAACTCTTACTGAAGATTACTTTGTACCACCAATGTGTTTTATCGAATATTACTTTAGCATAGCATTAAGAAATATAGTTATCCTGAAGTTTAAGAAACGTTTATCTAATCTTTTATTGTATTGAGTTATACTTGTCATCATTTGCATGTGTCACTATAGAGTGTGGGAGTCTAGAAAATGATAATGCATTTTTACCGACTGTAAAGATTGCAATACAAAATTGTCAAATCACTTAAATGATGGAACTTTACATCCGGAGTTGGCTCGATTGAGAGGTGGTGAAACCTTTCCGAGTGCAATCAGGAAACTAATAGTGTAAGTCACGGACACATCACGAAACACACCCACGGACAATGATCTTGCACCTTTGTAATGTGCGGCCAACTCCAAATAAATCTATGAAGAAGGACAAGCTAACCTAACCTCAAACTCCTGTTTTTTCTGCTATGAACTCATCTTGGAACCAATGATCAAGAACACCGACCTCTATGGAGCGATGTTTGAACACAATGGCCGAAAGTCCGAATTGGTGAGTTTGTGTGATTTGTTGTACTGGAAACGTCTCTCTCTAGAAAGTATTATTTACTTAATTCGCTAATCGAACTAGAAACTCCAGTGACATACTCCAGGTGATTTCGACATTTGACTTCACTCTCAGTAACTTAATTTTGTTAGCAATTATATATCCTTAAGCTTTAAGAAACTTATTTAATTAAATAGTGCTATATCATATATATTGGACCTGTATCTTTGTTTTATCCTTAAGTATAATAAACTACCATAAAACTCATTGACTTTATTCCCCAAGCTCCCCCACACCGATAATTAGAGAGTGGACTTGCTAAAACGGCGAGCCGAACCTGTAATCTTCCTGTAATGACTTGTACAAACGAGTAACGGAAAAGGTAAACGTTATTTGGTAGGGATTTCTGGGAGTACCATTTACCGTATAACACTGGTGTCCGCGACACTTTTAACTCTTTTTGTTCGTGTGAATTTTTTTTTAAGCTACTCAAAGCAAAAGATTTTTTTCACAATCGGATTATAACATTGGATTCCGCGACGTTTTAAACTGTTATTGCTTGTGTAGATTTTTTTTATCCACCTAGAATGACTGAAATCACTTTTCCCTTCAATTGTAATTTTTTTTACTTCACTAATACTGATATCGTGATAAGTGGTTACCTCATTTATTACTTTATCATATAACGTGGTAAATTTAAAGAACTTTGCTTCATGCAAATTTTTTAACCCCGCCCCCAGCCCATTTCTCTCCTTTGAACAGTTGCTCTAGGCATCCAAACAGTTGTGTTTGTATTAATTTCAAGTGCATTTCTTTCTGAGCTATACGTATTTTGGTGTGCTGCAGAATATCAAATTATTGTGCCAAGTTCGTTTTTGATTCTACGAATCTCAGAACAACGTTTTCAAGAGTGTTCAGTTTTAGGACTAAATACTAGTGTTCATTCATTAGAGAAAGACAATTTGGCTGCTATAGTGTCATAACCACCCAATAGTTAAGTGGCCGAAACTTTATTCCCGTCACTTTCGATTGATGAACATAGTGTATCCTCATGGTTCTTCTGTCCCCACCGCCGAAAAGAATTGAGTTGGAAGGAATTGCGCACTGCTTCGAAAATGCGAACGATATTTTACAAACAGCGTATGGCCTTAAACAGGGAAAACAAAACGAATATAGACGGTTCACAGGTGGTAATTTAACTGATCGGGCAGACATCACTCGATCAAGAGATGGTCTACGGATCCCGACTAGAAGAGGCCACAGACAGATTGTAACGCATGGATCACCACAGGCCCCATTCCTTCTTAGGCCTACTCGCAATCATTTGGTGGTGAAGCCTTTTGTAGGTAGCTGATGGCTACCGCACGATTGTTCAGGGACCAATTCATCCAGCCTTACCCCTTCCATTGCCGCCTCTTTCTACATATATGTTAAGACGATCAGGACAGCAAGCGCCTCCTCTGTTGACAACACCAGCTTGTTACACTCTTTCACCTTTCGGAATCGAGAGCCCATCATCAACGACAGATTTACCAAGAACCGTCCCTATACACCGGCAACACCGTGTTTTAATACCTGCACCCAACCATAGTAAAGCAAGGAGTGTATGAATACGAACAAATATACATCGACCGCATGACAGTGAAGAGTCAACTTCTGAAATTATGTTTCTGGTGAATCCTCCAAACAAGCATGACGGATTTTGATTGGAAGCACAACGGCTATACGGCAACGTAGATGCCATTTCAAGCACGTCCCTTGCTATTCACATAACGGACAATCAAGATGTAGACCCTCAAACTGGCAGTCGTGCCACTATCTTTTCGTATCTGTTATCTAGTTGCACTAGGATAACATTTTTATTGAAAAGGATAACTGGGAGACATTGATGGAAATTTTATTTATTTTTTCTTCTTCCCCACAACGCATCACCAAAGTTTACGGAATAATTTACGCACTATGCTTAACAACATCTTACCTGTTCATAGCAGACGTCCGTACGTTTATATCCAGTCACGCACAGAATTTGCTTCGTCATATTGCAGTCACTAAAGGATAAGCACCGCAAGATAACCTATCCATGCGACAACAGCGCATTTTACATTCAACGCACTCAACCTTTCATAGGATTCGATTAGATAATGCGTTTCCCTCACCAGTTTATTGAGTCTGTGGCATACTACGGAAACACTACAGTTCTGAGAAATAAGGTGTTTGTTTATCTGACCTTGATTCTGGAGAAAATAGGCTGCATAACTTACTATCGGCGTATGTTGTTGTTTTTTTTCCCTTACTTTCGGCATCAGTCATCTTACCGACGTACAGGAAACGCGATCTGACGAACCGCAACAACTTCTCTTCCTGGAAATTACGTTTTGAGATCAGACAAGTGAGCACTGCGAACGACAATTTTTCTGCATCGTAGAATTAATTTTTTTACGACCTACCACAACGGAAATAAACAGGGAGAAAAAGCACGATAGGGTTGTGAAGACAAATATTTCCAATTGATCACATCTTCACAAATTCCATTTGTTTTTGCATTGTAATTATCACCGTGCGACAGAATATGGACGATTATTGCCCCGCCTGCTAACGGCTTGCCCTTTTCAATGATGACACTGCATTCACCGGGACTCACACAGTTTTAGTACGTTATTCTGCCCAACGTGAACCGCACATGCTTCTCTGCTCAAATTAGTCAACTCCGAGATGGTTGTTCAGCTGGATTTGTGAAATGCAATCCTGTTCACATTGTACCACAAGCTGACAACGCATTACTTCCGTCGTCGGTCTACCTACTGTTGCCAGCAACGTGATGTGACACATTTTTTTGAGGCAGATTCACATGCAGTAAAGAAGCTGAATGTTTTTATCCGAGAGAGTCGACTTCCGTTACCGCCATCCGTATGGTACATTTAGGTGACTAGGGGAATGCTGGATATTTTTTGGTCATATTGGGCATTTTTTTTGGCAAACTTTACCGTTACCTACATAGTTTCTTTACGTCGACACTTTCTACGAAGCTTGAATGGAATGGTTCTGAGCAATTTTCCAGCAATACGATGATTTACAACAACGATCTCGAGAATGAGCAAGACTTGGATTTAGGGGGAAAACTGACCTACAGACCTCAACTTCGGTCCCGTCATCTTTAACGTTCTACGTGAACTAATACTAACGATGGAATCTGTTTCACGAAGCTTTAACTCGATGTTGGGGGGATTATCAAGGCATTATGGAGACAATGTCAGCATGGGAGCTGCAGTGAACATTCTGCTTTGCTTCTTCTAAACTCCGACTATCCCACCCCTTCCCCAATACGTTTGCCATAGTTTTAGTCGTGTAAACAATTAACTCGAAAACTTTTAATTTTGTAGTCCGTCAATTTGCTCATGTTTACAGTTACCTTATTTTTATTTCCAATGAAAAGTATTACTTATTACGTGACGATACAACTACTTTTTCCTGCGTTTATTACCGCGTATAGCACCGTGTAAATAATTTAAACTCGTCATCCATTTAACTAAGGGAGTTGTTAATCTCACGTGCTCATCTGCATTGGTTAGGGAAGATTATCAATACATTGTGGATTCGCACTTGCGCGACGCTACTCTATACGTGTCAGTCATTTTGATTATTGTTTTACATTTTTTTTGCAAGTAAAATATTCCCCATTTTACAAGCTATTTTTTGTGATTCGTCCATCCCTAGTTTTTTCCCAGTTCCCAATGTTGTCACGATTTTTGAATCCCGTTCTTCACAAATTTTTTTTCTTTTTTACACTCACTTCTCTGTCACAATCACACATGGTATATCACTGGTTATCTTCCAATTTATTATCCTTCATTTCAAGGATTTAACTTCTTCATTCATGGGAATTGGGACAATTTCCTTTTCTTTACCTCTTTGGTTATTAATGTGCCATGAATGATTATAACTTTATTCAAAGGAATCAATGTTTGCTTTCTGAGACACTTTTTCTGGTATGAGACTTCATTTCAGATATCAACCCTGGACAATATTGGCGTGAAGGAGTTTTTCTGGCGGTCTCATCACATCCTGCCTGAGATCCATGGACTTCTCCAACCCTTCATTTTTGCATTCAGCCATCATTCCAGTACACCAGTTGTGCTCAGACGCATCATTGCACTTTCTTTGATGATACCAGTCTTTGTCAGACTGATCTGCAACCTGAACTTATGACAAGCCATTGTGATGATGTGTCTTCATTGTTTCTCGTACGCCCGGCACCAGAGGCGGACTTGCAAAGCGAACAGTTTCCTGTGACGTTGTTTGTGCACCATGGAGCCATTATAAGTGCGCCGACACTTTCTTTGCGATATGGACTTTGAGTCGATTTATGGGCTCCACCATTGCATTGTGTTTCCACGCCATCTGCGTATTTCACCTCCCGGACTTTCATGGACGTACCTTACTGTGTTTTTTTTTATTCTTCTGCTTCCATGTATCGTTGTTATGTGGACTTCGACAAGATCCTTTTGGGTATTTGTTCCACCTTCGTGTAAGTGCAACACTTTAATCACAGACCTTTTCGCTTCGATGCACTCATCTCGCCTGATGGAACGCTGCCTGCGTCTATACATCTTAACGTATGACCATTCTTCGCTTATCTCAGAAGGGATCATATGTCTAAACAGTGGGTAATGTCACGAGAATTTCTGTGACACGATAACAGAGCACCAACACTACTCTCCCCCTCCCCCAACATCGACAACAAGCATAAGCATCCATCAATACTAATACCAAGCAGTAAACAATATAAACTGTAAACCAGTGAGAAGCATGAACTGCATAAACTACAGAGAAGACCAACTATGTGAAAGAGGGGACATACTAAAATAAAGATGAACTTTAAACCCTTTTTTATGGTGAACCCCAGAGACACTTATGTGCAAGCAATAAGCAGGGCCGAAGCGACTGCCCCCCCCCCCCCAACCATCCAAGAAACACATACAGTTGGCAAATTCGAGTTGTCGAGTTGGCAAAATCGGATAAATTTCCACTGCAAATTCCAGTTTCCACGATTACTGGTTAATTATTATCATCATTTCGTCAGTTGGAAAGTAAAGTTTACAATACATTTTTTTCCCATCAGTTTTCGCAACACTTCTGTGTAGCTTGGGAGTAACTGAAACGCTGCCCCTGATTATTTCTGGTTGCTTCCCTGCATAGCTAGACTTTAAGAAGTGGGGGGAAGAAGAGCTCCGTGAAAATTTGCGTAGTTGGCGAAATTGGAAATTGACTTGGCCGTTTTGTTTGCTATGTAACCACCATAACTTATAAGTATCACAGATAATGTAGAAAATAAAAACAAAAAATGGACAAAACTGTATTCTCACCGAGTTGGAAGTCGTGATAACAATTAACTTCGCGAAAATCGTACACAGTTGGCAAAACTAAAAACTGAGTTGCTATTTTACTTCCTATATATAGTTCTTTTTCCGTTAGACAGCGCCGCTCAGAAGGGGTTTTAGCGTGGAGCAACTCGTAACTGGTATTTTAGGAGGGTAGAAAATTACTGGCATATTAATATACCAAAACAACATTACTGCCAGGACTTAAAACGTTTCTTAAGTAAAGCAGAAATATCGACAAACTCTGCATAAAACAAACACTGCGTAAGGACTTCTGCCAAGTTATCGCCGTCTAAAGTTGTGATATCAAATAAATCTAAAAAATTAATGCAGAGTTATTTGATTTACTAGTTCGTCTGCTAGTCCATCAATCAGTGCCTTGGTTTTAGTTAAAACAGTAACGTAAACTAAAGCTGTACTTCATGAAAATCGGGTAGAGTTGGCAAAATCAAAAACCGAGTTGGAAAAATTGAATTAGCTGTTTGATTTTCTGTTGTCCTTTTTCTGTTAACCTATCGCCACTAAATTTGGATTTGTATTAATGCAGAAACAACTACATTTTTCAAATGAAAATTGTTAAAAATTTTAAATTTAATTTCGAAGGTCCAAAATTTGACGACAAGAGTTCATAAGGTCCCATATTAAAGGACAAAAGTGACCCAAAGGCCACGAAATGAGGGCAAAAATTACCCTACGGGACCGGTAATTATTTATCGCCAGGGAGGCCGGAGGACCCTCTCAAGGGAGAGGCCATAAATTGTTCAGGTCCCGTCAAAAGGGAGAGGTCAAAAACACACTGGACCAACAAAAATGGCACTTTTAGCAGTCAAAATTTCCAAAAACGGCCCAGCTTTCCCCGTGCTGTTTACAAGGTTTTGAAACTAATAATACTATTGCTGGAAGTACAGTTTTTACACAAAACTTTATAGAAAAGCCTTGGCACCTGCTTTCTTGGCGTCTTCTGCATTTCAGGTGATGACTATGTTAGGATGTGGTCATACAAGCAAACAGTGTGTTCATCATGCTTTTGTAGGAATCTCGACAAAAGATGGGTGCCAAATATTTTTTGGGGGTAGTCGCATCATTTTTGGACCTTAGGGTTGGGGGGAATCAAGGTTTTTTTCAGGTCTTGAAGGGGGAGTCATCAAAAATTTAGTGGTCACATTTTCATTTCCCACCCCACCCCCACGGCCATAAATAATGACCGGTCCCCAAGATCCCCTGAATCAATGGAAAAAAATTAAATTGAAGCATGTTGATTTCAAATGTGGAAACTCTTCTCCAATATACCTCAAATTGTTTTGGACAAAACTGAGGTAAAAAGTTTCGCCATTTCTTTCGTCTTTCGACGCTCCATTATTTAAAAACTGTTTAAAAACTGTTCCATTGTTTTAAAATGTGAAAGTTTCTTTACAATGTTACCGCTAGGCCTATAGTTGTTTAGGATACAACTGAGAAAAAGATTTCATTACTTTTCACCTTTCGATGGTACATTTAAAAAAAAAATTCTGCCCCTGATCTTCTGCCTATGCTTGCACACAGGAGTCGTCATCATTCATTATAGCCTAAAAGTCCAAAATGTACAATTACGTCAACCCTCAATCGTCAATGGCCAGCTGGCCTGTTTATATAATCCTAATTTGAACTCGGTTTAATTTAATTTTGAAAAAAAAATTTCTAAAAAAAATATGATTTAGTCACAATAAAATTTTTACGAAACCTACCATCCTAAAAAATGAATTAAAAAAAAATCACCAAAATTTGTTTGACAATTTGTTGCTTCATTGTTCACTGGAGGCTAGAAACAGGCACTAAAATAGCATAAAATGCTTCAGCTTCCGGGGCTTCGCCCCGGACCCCACTGGGGCAACTTACAGCGTTCCCCCAGATCCCCTAGCTGAGCTTAGCGGACCCCCTCAAAAGTACTTTACTGGCAGCACTACTGGCATTCTTTAATCCAGTTGGCAAAATCATAAGATGAGTTGGCAAAATGGGAGTCACTCCCCCCCCCCCAACCAAGTACCCTTCGCTATGGCCCTGGCAATAAGAACTCTTACTGAAGATTACTTTGTACCACCAATGTGTTTTATCGAATATTACTTTAGCATAGCATTAAAAAATATTACAGTTATCCTGAATGGTTTAAGAAACGTTTATCTAATCTTTTATTGTATTGAATTGTACATCATCATTTGCATGTGTCACTATAGAGTGTGGGAGTCAAGAGAATGATGATGCATTTTTACCGACTGTAAAGATTGCAATACAAAATTGTCAAATTACTTAAATGACGGAACTTTACATCCAGAGTTGGCTCGATTGAGAGGTGGTGAAACCTTTCCGAGTGCAATCAGGAAACTAATACTGTAAGTCACGGTCACATCACGAAACACACTCACGGACAATGATCTTGCACCTTAGTAATGTCCGGCCAACTCCAAATAAAAACGTTCAGAGATCTATGAAGAAGAACAAGCTAACCTAACCTCAAACTCCTGTTTTTTCTGCTATGAACTCATCTTGGAACCAATGATCAAGAACACCGATCTCTATGGTGCGATGTTTGAACACAATCGTCGAGAGTCCAAATGGGTGAGTTTGTGTGATTTCTTGTACTGGAACTGTTTCTCTAGAAAGTATTATTTACTTAATTGGCTGTAATACTTAATTCGCTAATCGAACTAGAAACTCCAGTGACATACTCCAGTTGATTTCGACATTTGACTTCACTCTCAGTATCTTAATTTTGTTAGCAATTATATATCCTTAAGCTTTAAGAAACTTATTTAATCAAATAGCACTATATCATATATATTGGACCTGCATCTTTGTTTTGTCCTTAAGTATAATAAACTACCATAAAACTCATTGACTTTATTCCTCGAGCTCCCCCACACCGATCTCAGCCTTGTTCCCTCAGACGCCTTTCCAGCTCTTCGTCTGAGGTTACACGCTTTTTGGCAGACCTTGTAAGACAGACAGGATGGTAATAAGTTACTATCTATTAAGGGCACCGTCGAGGAATGGCACTCGGCGTGTCGCCGCAGTCGCCGTGAGGAGGTTGTGTTGGCCCGTTTGCGCATTGGTCACACCCGACTTACTCACTGTTTCCTTTTGCGGGGGGTTGACCCTCCTGAATGTTCTTGGTGTCGACGGCCACTTACGGTCTGGCACTTACTTGTTGATTGTCGCCATCCTGATGGTGTTCGTCATCGTTTCCATCTTCCGCATGACATTGCGCGTCAGTTGGGCGATAAGTCTGTCCTCCTGTCCGGTGTTTTTCAATTTTTGCAGGAGGTACAGATGTATGACAAGATTTAGATTAGGGGTTTGAATAACATCTCTGTAATGTGTGGTGCAGTGGCAACCCGGACCACTGCACTGTGACTGAGGTTGGCGCTAATGACCACGTTGTCGACGCGCCATTAAGCATCAATTCCCCCCCCCCCCACACACCGATAATTAGAGAGTGGACTCGCTAAAACGGCGAGCCAAACCTGTAATCTTCCTTGACTTGTACAAACGAGTAACAGAAAAGGTATACGTTATTTGGTAGGGATTTCTGGGAGTACCATTTACCGTATAACATTACCCACTAATACACTAGTTAATCTAGTTAATCGTTTTGCTAATTCTAATAAGGGTCGTCAGGCACTAAAATCACTCTTCAACTGAATTTTTTTCTTTATACGAATTTTTTTTTTAAAGTGGCATTTCAGTGTGGAATTAGTTTGTCATTTCAATCACCTCGGCTAATGTCATGGACAGCAGAGAGATGCAGCCGTTGGCCCTGTCACGTTTTTGCGTCGACCACACGACGCATACGCTTATTCACATTGTTCACGAGACGACTGTAAAGTACTTCAGTATTCAGCAGATGTGTTGGACACATGCACACCTCAACATTTTCCCCACTCAATGGGAAGTTGACATGCTGAACATTGGACAGTTCGTCAGTTTTGGTTCCCAACGGCAGATGACACTGCAGCCGGCCACATCGACTGTCATACCGCCAGGAAGCCACACATTCAGTATGGACGTCCGTAACATCTTGGAACACCATTTCTCCGATTCGCTCCAGTGAGACGCTTTCGCGAGCAAGGTTCACCAGAGAATTACCACGAAAGCTGATGAACCCAGTCTTTTCATCAATGAGGTAGTCACCGACTCTACTACTATGGACAATAGTGCGACGCTCCAATGCACGCAGCAATTGTTGTAACAAGTTGCGCGGGGATTGACGTTTTTCAGCTCCACACGTGCATATTTTCTCCAGGCTGTTCCCTAATCTAAACAAACTTCGTACTTGACGTATGCGGGATGCAGCGGCAGCCATTCCTCCTGAGGACAATAGCGGGAATATTTGGACTCATCGACATACCATGCCGACACACAACGATTGACACTAGCCACAATCCCATGTGCATGCATTGCCCCGGAACACACACATGTTCCACAACTATTGGACATTAATCTCATCGTTGTACCAAGTACATGGACAAGTGCGTTGATATGGGCCATTTGAGACACCAGGCACACCATCATTAGCACCGCCAGTGCAACCGTGACTTTCCCCATTCCTCTTGTGGACCCTCACACCGTATCCTTCAAACCGGTCAAAAGAGCAGCCTCTCGGAATGATCTGCCACCAGCAAGGAGTGTACCACCTCCCAAACTTTCTCAGCAGATGACTATTCTGCGCTTATGCTCCTAACAGATCATCTGATTTCACTGGAGGGGGGGGGGGCTGTGTCATGAGCAGTCTCGTGACTTATAATACTCTAAAGACCAAACAAGATCACCCAGCGACGTATAACAAGTAAAGAGCATTAGCCCAACAAAAACCATTCAAGAGGGGAGCACAAAAATGAGACACACCAATTCCAGCAACAAGAGAACCTGAGGGAATACAAGATCTCGGAAAACACTTACGGAAAGCGCACACGCTTGCAAAGATAAATCTAGAACTACAAGTCCCACAGATAAACTGAAAGAGAAGAAGGACAATTAATTACACGAAACCGACACCGAAATTAAGAACCCAGAAAATAAACTTTGGAAGAAAGGTGTTCTAAGAAAAGAAGCAAATAAAACAATCCTAAAAGATTAATAATTTACAAGAGATTGTGATTATATTATTTGATAAGAAAACTTAGCTTGATGTTTATTTTATTAAGAATGTATTAGTTTAGTTTATTAATAATCATAAGGTTAAGGATAAAATGATTTAATTTCAGTTGAAGAAAACAAGGATGTGACGAGTATATTTAGACGAAAGCAAATGTGCTATTTTTGTCAATAAACAGGGATGAAGTAGGTGTTGAGAATGAGAGAAAGCGGATCCCGACATCCGGCGCCAAGTGAAGCATCATAGGATGTTGGAAGTCAGTGACTACTTCTTGGCGTACGTCACAGGTGCTTACGTAGTTCCGTTCACTCATGTCCTCAACAACTCACCGTTAGTTCTTCCGAATTATGGGTATTTAAGCTAATACAAACTAGTAATCGGCCTCTTCATGATAATTAAGTTTAACACAACATCCGAATCAAGTTATGAGGACCGAACGACTTCTACCTGGTGGAACGGAGAATACAACGCAAGAGCCTGTTGGTGTGTTGAAAGACAAACGTGTTTTATTTCTGCTTAGAAAGTTGCCACTTGTCCATTTCTAAAATTCGAGTGATCGGTAACTAATCATACTTTAAATAGTGATAATCAACGACTAAGCACCTTACTTCTGTCCTTGTGTTTAATTACTGTTTCATAAGTTCACTATTTTTGATTATTTATAATCTTACTGGTCATCTTCTTTACTAAAAATTGTAATCTATTGTAGTCAAACTCCTTTATTACATTAAATTCATATTTTACTTCCTTAACCCTAGTCAAACCTCTTTTTCTCCCCCACATAAAACTACGAGAGTTCCCCTGAACAACAGTGGCGGACCTGTTTTGGTTACTGCTTAGACAGATATAAACCAAACATACACGAATTAAAAAGGGTTAATTAAGGGAGCATTAATTGGTGTATGACATCATTCTACCAGGGAAAAGCCGCCAAGGTTAATCCTGTTAGCCAAGTTAATCGCACCTAATAATACTTTGGGCGTTAAATGAAAACCTTAAGATTGCTACCACCAGTAGCAACGTTTTAGTTTTCATTTAACTTTCGAACTATTAGTAGGTGCGATTAACTTGGCTAACAGGATTAACCTTGGCGGCCTTTTCCTGGTTCAATGATACCACTACTTTGAAAGGCCGACCCTTTTTTGAAACTTGGCGGCTTCTCTTATACCAGTTTTGGTTTTGGGTGGATACTGACTACTGACTAATTCCGCTCATATAAAATAAATTATGCGACAGATACGAATGAAATTTGGTATTCAGCACTTTTTTAACTCCAATACGTGCCTTTTAAGGTTTGACGTTTAGGGAGGCATTAACTAAAAAGATTGCAATCATTTGTAATGCTATTTTTCTGTATGTTGGGAAAACGCCACCGGTGATCAAAATAAGCATTACTCGTTATTAGTGTTAACGAATAACAATGCAAACGGGTTGCCAGAAATAATCGGCAACACATCATTGTCGAAAAAAATTGAAGCGCTACTTGTTTGTAGTAAAGCGCATGGCTTCGGGCCACTAAGCTTTTACTAAATCCGCAGTCCGCGCTACTTATTGTCGATGGTTGAATGGAAATCAGCAAACGCTTTAATTTATATTAGTATTAAAAAACGCTAAAGCGTATAAAATACGGATGTAAGCCTTAAAAAAACTTAAAGCCCTAAACGAACAGATATTAGAAAAAGACATGTAAGCCATCAGCGTCGCACTAATACGTGTAAAAGAATCTCCAGTGACCCAAAAAACAAGCTAGAGCTTTTTACACGTATTAGTGCGATGCTGATGGCTTACATGTCTTTTTCTAATATCTGTTCCTTTAGGGCTTTAAGTTTTTTAAGGCTTACATCCGTATTTTATACGCTTTAGCGTTTTTTAATACTAATATCCATTTTTTCTTTTCTTGTTTCAGCAAGAATAACACAGAAAAGAATACCTCTTAAGAAGGCTCTTAAAATAACTTTTATAATATAGAGCCTTTTTAAGAGCTATAAAAATAGCTCTTAGCACGTAGAGGTCGATTCTTTGGTTCGACCTCTACGTGAGGGCAAAATTTCCCCAAGAAGAACAACAACAATAATTGTAATCACATTAAAATAGCGTTCAAAAGGCCATAGGCCTTCTTCATACCTATGTTTTAAGCTGTAAAACTTGAGCATCGGTTCGTTGGTTCAATTTTCAGGAGTAGTACAGCTGTTACGGGCCAGAATTTGGGCTAATTATGAGCACCGAGCCATGAAATTTGAT